>WSTY01000672.1:0-12904 GCA_019633465.1 Tulasnella sp. 417 | reverse complement strand
TGCTCCCCACCATTCCTCCAACTCGCCCAGAGGAGCGTCTTATCTCCTTAATCACCATCACAACCAGCAACTCGGCCACGGCGCAGATTGGCCTTTGTTCACCGGCTCCAAGAGCAACTTGGGCGCGATTGGATCAGGAGGCGCGATGACTGCTGGCAACGGTACTCCCGTCATGGCTGGAACGCCAGTCCTCGGTCCCACACACCTCTTGGACGGTAGCCCTAACGGCGTTGGAAGGATCGGTACCCCCAACGGTGTTTCAAATGCCGCGGCCAACCGCCTTTCTGTCCACAGCGCCACCGGAACCCCGCATCTTAATACCGGTGTCGGCCTTACGACGTCCTTCACACCTGTTGAAGGCCGCGGTGGATCTCCCGCTACCGCTACCAACCCAGCGTTGAGCCTCTCAGCCGTCGATCCTGCAAATTACATGAACTTGGGTGGTGCTAGGAGCGTTCCTGCTACTCCTCTTTCGACTCTCCCACCTGCGCAAGCTGCCCTGCTTGGTGCTGCAGCTGGAGGAGCCGCTGGTATGCTGAAGAGCGCTGTGGATGTTCCTTCGCCTTATCCCGAGTTCAGTGCCGGCTATTCGACTCCCGGTGCACCATCTGTTACTACCGGCACGACCGTCACTCAGCGAACCGCCGGCTCAGCTCTCCCCACGCCCGCCAGCGCGTATGACCCCATCGCGTTTGGCTCTATTGCTGGTAACGGCGAGGATGGTCATCAGTACCAAGGCGCCGGATACGGTGGCGAGTTCGATCAGTCGTACATGGGCTATCCTCAAGGCGGAGTTTACAACGGCCTTCCTGTCGGTGTTGGTGCTCAAGGCGAGTTCGTTGGTCGTGGCCGCGGTGGATTGGATGCTGGTTCCCTCAATGGCAGTCGCCCTGGAACTGCTTCGGCTGGAATGCTTGGAGGAGCTCGTTTGGGAGGCGGCGGCGCAAGAATCGCAAGTGTCAGTGGCATGTCTAGCGCCAGCGGCGACCAGGCTCATCCCAAGATGGGCGGGTTGCATGGTCCCAAGCACAAGAGGAGCGATTTGGACCGCGAGTACAACCGCTTCAACGGGACTCAGCTGGAGGACTTGCAGCACGATATCGCTACCATGTGCAAGGATCAACACGGTTGCCGCTACCTCCAAAAGAAACTCGAGGAAGGCGTTCCAGAGCATCGAGACATGATCTTCCGGGAGACCTACCCGCACTTCGCAGAACTCATGACAGGTAATTCCCTTGTTTGCAAAATTTATCGCCCTTGTCCGTGCTGACGAATGTGGCTACAGATCCTTTCGGCAACTATCTCTGCCAGAAATTGCTCGAGTACTCGACCGATGAACAGAGGGATCAAATCTGCCGATCGGTCGGCAAGGACCTCGTCAACATCTCCTTGAACATGCATGGAACGCGAGCTGTCCAGAAGATGATTGACTTCCTGTCAACTTCGCGTCAGGTGAGCCCCTAGGGTCCATACTACATTCCTTCCCTCCATTCTACCTTCCCATTCTTCGTCGGCTCGCGTCTGGTTCCCCATTTGATATGGGATTGACAAAAGCTCTTTTTTATATTTTCTTTATCTCCGCAAATGCGTTTTCGCTGCGCGTCGCCCGTTGCAATCTTCTTTCGGGGGCTTTACCTTCCCTTCGGGACGGCCATTTTTGGACATCCTTCCTCGTTTCACCCGACGGTGGGCACTGGGCTGGGAACCGTTGTAGACTGACAAGCGCTTCGAAATGCAGATTCACTCGATCATTGTTTCCCTTGGAATGCATGTAGTAACCCTGATCAAGGACTTGAACGGTAATCATGTTGTTCAGAAGTGCTTGAATAAGCTCTCCCCGGAGGACAATCAGGTACGTGGGAGGTTCATGACCGAGGGCCGCTTCGCCAGCTGATCAAGCCCCCTTTTTTCCACCGCAGTTCATCTATAATGCCGTGGCAACTCACTGTGTTGAAGTCGCGACCCACCGTCATGGGTGCTGCGTCCTTCAGCGATGTGTTGACCACGCTTCGGATGCACAACGTATTCAGCTCGTGACCGAAATCACATACCATGCCCTCACTCTGGTGCAGGATCCCTATGGCAACTACGTGAGTCTATCGGCCCGACGCACCGACAGCTTCAGGCACTCACGGTCATTACAGGTTGTTCAATATATCCTCGACTTGAACGACAACCGTTTCAGCGATGCTGTTATCCGCCAGTTCCTCGGCAACGTTTGCGCCCTCTCGGTTCAGAAATTCAGCTCGAATGTCATCGAAAAGGTACCTCCCTTGGATGCTGGTGTGAAAAGAACATACTGACCAGAATGGGGGTTCGTAGTGCATCCGCGTGGCCGAGCACAACACTCGCAAGATGCTGATCGAAGAGTTGCTTAACCGCACCCGACTCGAAAAGTTGTTGCGTGATTCTTTCGGCAACTACTGCGTTCAAACTGCACTAGATTACGCGGAGCCCAACCAGCGTGCTGTCGTAAGTTGCTCTATGCGGTAATATCATTTTACACGACTAACTGTGGGCTTTTTCAGTTGGTTGACTACATCCGTCCGATCCTGCCCCTCATTCGCAACACACCTTACGGCAAGCGTATCCAGAGCAAGCTGCAGCGTGAGCAAGTTGAGGCGTCTCATGTCCAGCACTATGGTGTCCCCAACTACCACGCGAACCAAGCTGCTCTCCTCGCTCTTACTGCGAACGGCCTGAACACAGTAGGCCAGGGTCGCCACCTACACCAACAGTCTTTGCATCACGCTACTCAGCTCGTCGACCCCTATGCCAACCAGTCTTCACTGTACTCTCATGGCCTTCCAACTGGCTTGCATGGCCAAAGCCATATGCACGGTGTTCCCCCGCAGACCCTCGATGCCGTTTACGGATCTCATCAGGCCCTCCAACGGACTGGCGGCGGGACATCGTTGATGAATAACGCTGCAGCATTTGGTGGAATCCAAGCGTACTCCAACCCAGTCGGCGGCAACTTCAACAACGTCAGTTTACCCCTCGGCAACGGCATTCAGGATCATTACGCTCGCTCCAACTACGGTTATGGCGCTTAAGGGGGGCTTGAAATAGTTCACCACTCAACTTGGACTCGATTTCCTTTGCTATCGTTCCATTCCTCATCAGCATTTCTCTATTCTAAAAAAGCAAAAAGCAAAACCCCCACATGTGCTTCTCCCACATCTTGCACTCGACTGCGTTTGAGCTTTTCTGTCTGTAGCTTGTGTCATCTTGTTTGCATCTCTCTTTCTTTTCTATTTGACTGGACTTCCGAGCTCGTCGTTGCTTTGTTGTTCTAAGGATTCTTACTTTTTTTTTCTTACCTTGCCTGCCTTTTAACACCCAGTTTTCGTCTGTGCACTCTATATTCTAGTTCCTTCCGTACTGTAACCGTTCTGCCTCCTTTCCCGCCTTCCTTCTTTTTCCGGTTCTAGTCGTTCTCTCTCTCGCGGTGTCTATATCCTGGCTGAAAAGCGACGCTTGTTGTACATGACAAAACAGAGACTTTTTGCTGCTCCTTCCTCTCTCTCTCCACCGGGCTTTGATGTGCGCAGACCGGGGTGTGACGGCGGCCAAAGTGAGACAAGCGACTGCGGGCCCAGTTTGCTTGCTGTGCTGCGATCCCTGGACGTGGCGTTTTGCAGCGACGACGCAGTTCGGGCCCGTTTGTCCATGACTCTACTCTTATAGCTCGCCTCCTACTCCCATCAAACACCCCCGTCTGATTCGATGACCTCCTCAATGCCATCGGACTCAACGACGGCGCAGCTGCAGTCGACATTCGCTCCTATCGGTGGTTTCCCCTCCTCTTTCGACATCGCCCCCACAATCACTTTCATCGCTCTTTATGCATGTCTCATCCCCATCTGCGTTTTCAGGATATCCTCACCCAAGTCCCGAAACGTCGTCCAACTTCCCATCATCGCTGCCATTATCGAAAGGATACTCAACCTCTCCGTCCGACTGCTCCAAGCTACAGGAAAATGGCCATGGACTTCTGCGATCCTCCTAGAGTACCAGCAGATTACTCTAGAGTGGGGGTGGATAGCGCTCGCCCACGCAATGGTGGCGTTCTGGAGGAGCGTGGCGGTGAACGCAACACGGCCGGATCCCGAGAAGGGTGACGGAGGGGATCAAAAGAAAATGAGGAAAAGGATTAAAACAGTGACTTATGCCTTCGATGGATCCTACTGGGTGGCACAGCTGCTCGGAATAGGAGCGGCTATTTGCTGGAGAATTTCGTTACACGACGGGTTGAGCCCTGGTTTGCAGGCACAGGTGGATGGATTACGGTAAGCCGGTTTCCTTTTGTTCCAGATGGACCGAAATGGACTGATAGCCCTTGTCCTAGTTATTCTGCCATTAGTCTCGCTATGGTTCTGATTCTGGCGTCAGCTGGAGGGGCGCTCTGGACTCGAAATCGCATGCACGGTGCTGATAAACGAGCGTGCTCGTATCTTGTCTACCTCTATCTATCCATCGTACGTTACGCTCCACCGTCCTCTGTGCATTTACCCTTAATCTAACGATCTCCTCAGCTCGTTGTACCCATTTACCGCCTGACCCAATATCCTTCATTCTCTTCTTCAAACGCATCCAAGACGCCCTTCTACATCTTTCACCTTACCCCCGAGTTGCTAATTTCTGGCACCCTCGTCGCTCTCAACACGCGCCAGCTGTTCCAGACAGGACCTTGGGGCGATTACTATTTCTCATGGCGAAACGGCTGGACGAACCCATCCGCTGGCCTCCGCAAGCGAAGGCGACGGCTGAGACTAGTAACCGAGGAGCGAAAGTCCTGGCGCTGGAGCAGCAACCGCTCTAGCACCACCACCATGGAAGATGGCGAGCGCATAGAAGAAAACGAAGATGCAGAGATCCTCATTCCAAAGGACTTGGAAGGGAGACCAACGCTTGAGGAGGTCCGTCAAGTCAAGCATCTCCCAGCGGCCACCCTGCGTTCTCCTCGCTTTGCAACTTTCTCTCGACAGGAGCGCTCCGATGCAGTGCAACCTCCGAGTCCACCACCTATGCGAGAACGGACGTGGCGGCGGTTGGATCGACCTTCCAGCTATGTCGTGCCACCGGAATCCAGCAGAGTTCCATCTCCGCCGTCTGCCGCTTTGGTCAGAGATGACCATGGACATGGCTCTTTTTGCTATAATGGATCATTGCTGCCATGAACAATAAACCTGATCTGATTTCGACATATTCCCGAATCTGAAAAGTAACCCCCTTCGTCGCCGTGATAATTCTTGTATTTGTTCATATTTCGATATTTTTTAGATTGTACATGTATCATTCGTAGTAAAGTGTAATTTGTAGTCATCTGAGTCATCTTTTGTGCTGGAGCGAAATGAAGGTGAAGGAGCTAGAACTTGAGGCGGAGCTTGAAATCGCGGCGCTTGGGGGTGCCCTTCAACCACCGCGCCACCATTTGACCATCTAAAGCTACTCCCGCTCAACCAATCCACCATCATCCTACCAGAGGTCAATCGGGGAAACGGTGAACTACCATGGCTCCCAAAAGTTACGTTATCCAGGCCCTTCTGGACAAGGTGAGCGACCGCCATTGATTCTCGTCGACCATGCATTAATCGTCGATGCTTTCACAGATGTTGTCTCCAGATCAGGACTTTAGGTTCGCTCGCAACGTACTGTGGGTGGACGTGACTGCTGAGACGCTTGCGTTATATCTAGATTCATGGCCCTGAACGACCTGATGACCGAAGTCAACAACGACCGACACATCTTCCAAAACGACGAAGCTACAGAGGTTAAAGTACTCAAGCAGGTTCTCGCTCTCATTGAAGACAAGATATCCGAGGTCAAGAACCAAGCCGTCAAATGGTGCGCCCTTGCCTGACCAGTCCATATTATAATGAATCCGCCCTGACCCCGCATCCCGCCATTTCCAGCTTGGGACAGCTCATCAAGATCATCCAAGTCAAACACCTCCCACTCGTAGTTGATAAACTAGTCGAGTTCTCGGGTGGAAAGGAGGAAGAACTCCGCGACATTGCTGGCCTTGGTACGATCTGCTCTCAGTATCGCCTCGTGCACCTCACGCGACTAACCTCGTAAATTAGCTCTGAAGACGGTTGTCACAGAAATTCCTAGTGAAGGAACCCTGGCGGAGACTGCCTGCAATAAACTTGTCCCTCAGCTTCTCAAACAGCTGCAAAACGTGCGTGCTCCTCGTTCCTCTGCAGATCCATGTCTGACGGCCTTCCCCAGACATCTACGCCCCCTGAGACCATAATCGAGACGCTTAACACTTTATCCGTCCTCGTTACCCGATTCCCGCAACTTACCATCCGGGCAGGCAACGACCCGGTCAGCGTCTTTGTGCCACTCTTGGATCACAGTCGGCCTGCGGTCCGCAAGAGGGCCATCATTACACTTGGTGCGGAACATACCATTTTATCCAAAGGGCTGTACTGATGCGTCCTTTTCTGGCAGCTCAATTCCTTCCTCTTGTGCCTTCGGACCGGTTCAATGCCCTCATCAAGGCGAATATTCTCCCTGCACTAGCCTCTTCCGTCAAAGTCGAGCGGCAGCAAACCATTGTCCAGCTCATTGGAGGAATGGCCCGCTATTCGTCGCAGAGTCTTGCCCCAGCGCTTCCGGATGTAGTGCCTGGAATTCTTACTGCCGTGAAGAGGGACGACAGTGACTTGCGCGAGGGATGCTTGCAGACCTTGGAGACACTGGTGATGAGATGCCCTTCGGAGATTGCCGCTTATCTACCCCAGATTATGACCGTCGCGAGCGATTTGGTCAAATATGACCCGGTATGCTCTTAGTATCAACCGACTTGAAGGTAACTCCCCTGACCAAGCTTGTGCAGAACTACACCGTCGATGAAGATGAGGAGGATGAGAAGATGGAAGAAGACGAAGAAGATGAGGACGAGGACGATGATGATGAGGTTGCTGAAGAGTACGTTCACGCTCGAAACAGTCTAGCTCTCTCTAACGCTGTAGCTCGTGTAGTTACTCCGACGACGAGGATACCTCTTACAAAGTTCGCCGGTCGTCGACCAAGTTGTTAGCAGCCATAATCGGCACGCGACCGGAACTCCTCTCGAGCCTCTTGAGCAAAGTCGCTCCAGTCCTGATTTCCCGTTTCGGCGACCGGGAAGAGAGTGTCAGGCTAGAAGTTTGGGCCGCCTTCTCCTTGTTGGTAAAGCAAACTGGGGTCTACGGCGGATCTGGGGCTCAGATGGAAGTTGAGGACTCGCCGTACGCGACCCTCAAATCTCAAGTGCCTGCAGTCGCCAAGGCTTTGCTGAAGCAACTACAGCCCAAGTCCTCAACTGCGGTCTTACAGGGCGGCTTCTCGCTGTTGCAAACTTTGCTGCAGGTCATTCCGGGCTCCCTTGCCGGTTCTTCCGACTCCGTCTTCTCCATCTCTGCAGCGGTCCTCTCATCTTCCTCCAATACCTCCACTGCCGCCCTGCACGTTGCCGTTCTGTCGTTCCTTGTTTCGCATTTTTCGACGCACCCTGTTTCCTCATACCAATCGTCACTCCCCAAGATCACACCAAAACTTCAACAAGCCGCGTCTCAAAGGCACCCTCGAATTACGACCGAAGCCCTTCGCGCGTTCTCCGCCCTGCTCGCGGCTTCCAAGCCTGTCACCAGTGATGAATGGGCTGGGCCTCTGTACAACGAAGTCGTAGCTAGGCTGAGGAATAACGAGACCGACCTCGAAGTCCGTCAAAGGGCGGAGGATGTCGTGGCGGATCTCTGGATCTACGCTCCAGACGTCATTAAGACTAAAGGTGGTGCCGAATGGGAAGCGCTCATGAAAGCTGGCAGGACAGAAGGTGCTGTCCAAACCATTGGCAGGGTTGCCGACTCCGATGTCGAGATGGAGGAATCCTGGACATCGACTTGCACGGAGTGGACGATGGGATTATTGAAGAAACCAGGGAAAGCTGGGAAGTTGAATACTTTCAGCTGTCTAGAAGTGCTGCTCAAGAAGTGGGTGTAATTCTGAACCATACTCAGAACGACGTCGCTAATTGCCACTTCTGACCCTCACTCTCAGGTATCCGAATGGCATCGCACAACACATCCCCGACGAGCTTGTCCCTCAACTCCAATCCTTCTTATCGCTCAACGACTTGCCACTTCTGACCCATGCCTTAACGACGTTGTCTGTCCTTCTCACTCTCGCGCCTGTGCAAACGTTCCCACTCGTTGAATCAGCCGTCCTTCGCACCACATACCAGCTGGCGTTCTCACCCTTGGTATCCGGAGCGTGTCTGGACGCTCTCACCGACTTTTTCTGCGCCTTGGTTACCGCGGACAACCAGATCTCCACCCATGTCGTCCCTGGTTTAAGGCTCGCCCTGGAGAAGTCTGGAGCTCCTGATGCCTCTCCCGCCAATGTCGCAAAATGTATCGCTGCCGTTGTTAAGGGATCCCCTGATGTTGCAGCAGGAACAATCGCGGAGTTTGCTAAATCCGTCAAGGTTGGTGGTCCCTCTGTACGAGATGGGTGTTATTCCGACCCATTATTGATTTTCCCTCTCCCGTGTATAGCCGGGTGCGAAAGCCAAGGAGTTGAATGTCGTACTCAGTCTCCTCGCTCTTGGCGAGATTGGCAAGACCATGTGGGTCGCTTGCCGCACTCCCTCCATCTCGTGCTCATGACAGTCCCTCCCGTCCAGCGATATGGAACAACAATCCACCGTGTTTGACAATGCTCTGACTTTCTTCTCGGCCGATACGGAAGCCGTTCGATCGGCTGCTGCCTTTGCTGTTGGTGGGTACCTTGCATCCTCCCCACAAAGTCAACCCAATGTAACTCTGCGCCCGGCCCAGGCAACATAACTGTTGGAAACATCCACCACTTCTTCCCTCTTCTGCTAACCCAGGTGCAAACTAAATCGGACCAGAGGATCGTTGCCGTGCAAGCCATGAAAGAGGTGAAGCCACCGCAGAAGAGCTCGAGGATGTCGCTGAGATGACCGTTAATCTCACAGGCCGTTGCAAACTGCCCTCGTGGACAACTCTCAAACGTAGCTGGCTCCCTATGGGGTCCTCTCTTCCAAATGGCAGACTCATCAGAAGATACAACGCGCCAAGCAACTGCTGCTTGCCTCGGTCAGCTCACAACGGCGAACCCACCTCAGTACCTTCCAGAGTTACAGGTCAATGTCACGGTTGTTTTTCTTTCGAATTTCATCTAACCCGACGGCTGCCGCAGACACGCCTGTCAGACCCGTCTCCACTTGTCAGGGCGACCGTCGCCGCCGCCATCCGCTACACCTTCGCTGACAGCAGCCAGGCATATGACAACTTGCTTGCCCCGCTTGTAATTCAAGTCCTCGAGCTGGTCAAGGACAGTGACCTTGTGAGCATCCTAAACATTATATACTGGCCATCGTTAACAAATCTTCTATCGCAAGACCGTACGACGGATCTCATTAACGACGATCAACGCGGCTGCCCGGAACAAGCCACAACTTATCCGAGATCAGACTTCGACCCTCATGCCTCTATTGTACGGCGAAACTAAGTTCAAACCTGAGCTCGTCCGGATCGTAGAGATGGGCCCGTGGAAGCACAAGGTCGATGACGGCCTGGAAGCGCGGAAGACAACATATGAGACCCTGTACACGATTGTAGGTTTTGATCCCGTTGACTCAACATGCGGGTTGCTGAAACCTACTTATCTTTCAATAGCTCGACACTTGTGTTGACAAGATCGACATTCATGAATTCATGGAATACGTCAGGCTTGGTCTCAAGGACGATGCCAATGAGATCAAGGTGCTGTGTCATATGATGCTCGTTCGCTTGGCTCAAGTAGCGCCAACCGCGGTTTCGCTTCGACTGGACGACATGGTTCCTGACCTGGCCACTGGCATGAAGAGCCACAACGTAGAGAAGAACACCGTCAAACAAGATATCGAGCGAACGGTGGAGTTGCAAAGAAGTACATTGCGGGCCATCGCCGCGCTCAGCAAAGTCTCCACACCCGGCCAGTCTCCCGAGTTCGAGAAACTTGTCGATAGTGTTTCCAAGGCAGGCTCCACGTGGGCCCAAGAATTCCGTGAACTGCTCTAGGAAACTCGCTTCCGTCGCATTCATTTGTATTGGATACCCTCCTCAATTTGAAGTAACGTACCTGATCAACCAGACACCTGTCAATAATATAGCATCCGAGTTGTTACAAAGATCATCTGTCAACTTAGCAGGCAGATTGGTTGTTGACGCACAGAAACGGCGTCTGTAAGGCTCAGATCACAGGTGACTAAGGTTGCCTCATGATCCTAGTCCAGATGCAGGACAACCGAGAGTGGTATTCAAACTTCAATCGGTGAGGATGGTCGCTTTATTGGAGGCCGTGCAGCTCGCCTTCGAGAACGTACTAACGATTTGGAGAGCAAGCAGCCCCTTCCCGATCACAAAAGGGGTTTGTGTCTAAGAGCGAGATTCCCTGGAAAGTCTGGTATTTCTTTTGCTCTACGGGAGACAGGGGCCCGTCCAAGTGTCCCTTGTCCTGGGAGTTTGGCTTCTCCCACCATGACTTTGCTATTGCTTCCCTGCTTCGCTGTTTGAAGATCAGGTTATTGTACGTATGCCAACCACTATAGACTTTCCCCTCCACATTCCCGCAAATCTCCTTAGCAACCCCCGCATCGGCACTTTCGGTACCCCAAACCACGCGTGTTTTCTATGCACCCAGCGGTTAGAATCATGATTAAGAATGACCATTGGTCGATGCTCAACACTGGCTGTTAAACTCATCTACTCCGTTCCCCTGGCCATAGGGCATACACATGTAGAGTTGCTCTGTGCTATGGCGGCCCGGGAGGTGCCACTGGGAAGGTCCAGTGAACTATGACCGGCGAATAATTTGAACCCACGAGCCGCATATTTTTCTTTCCACAACGTATCTTGAGGGCCGCCAAACGAACGCCTATCCCAGTTGACTACCCCTCTCATCGCGAATGTGAGGACCGGATACGTGATGGTTATGTTATCTGCTGACATCCAATTCATCACCTGAGTGGAATGAAACTCGGGGATGATTTTGGCGGGGTTGGCGACCCGGCCCTTTATGACATCGATGTGCACAATGATCGGCTCTTTCTGCCCAGGGACACTTCTCGTCTTAGAAAGCTTGTAAATTGCCACGATACTTTTGGCCAGTATCTCCCCATACTTGGTGAATGTAATTGGAGCGGGTGTTGGAACGATCCCTCTAAAGGTGATGTCGGAGGCAACTCCAAAGCTTGCTTCGGGTTGGTGGCCTTCCACCTCGACGAGGTATTCCAGTAACTCTGCGCATCGGTCGATCGGGCGTGTCGCCCCTCCGTCCCCAGCTCCTACGTAGATATCCAAGTCTTGAACTCCCCAATCCACACCGAGTGCGAAGGAGAGCACGGTAGATCCGGATACAATGCTTGACGTCGTTTTGAGCATGTTCCTGAAGCAAGCCGAATCGTTGAACCACGTTTTCAGATGGCCATCAATCCTTTGACGTAAATACTCAAGGACAGATTGCCTGAACGCCCGCGAGAGATGACTCATTTTCATCACTTCTGGGAGCATCGAGTAGTCCAGGATGATTTCAAGACACTCTATGAGGACTGTTTGCACCGTCGAATGAAACGGTCGATTTTCCTTGACGTCGGGAAGAAGAGCAGGATCCAGGCTCGAGGACTTGTTGGAAATA
The DNA here is from genome assembly GCA_019633465.1 of Tulasnella sp. 417. Taxonomy (NCBI): domain Eukaryota; kingdom Fungi; phylum Basidiomycota; class Agaricomycetes; order Cantharellales; family Tulasnellaceae; genus Tulasnella; species Tulasnella sp. 417. The sequence goes on along the minus strand of WSTY01000672.1, from coordinate 1,207 downwards.
TCCGCTGCTAGATCTGAGAGCAGCATCAAACGCTACGAGAGACCAAGTCATGTCAATGTTTGAAACAATACAAAGCTACCGAGTTTCTTAGGGAAATGGCACGTACTGTCTTCTTCTCTTCGGTGGGGAGTTCTCCAGATATCTCATTCATGGTATTCCAGAGCAGCCGAAAGCTCTGATGCGGTATTGGTCTGTAGCGTTGCGGGATCGTGATAGGTTTGCCATGGGGCTCCCACGAGGCTAGCCATACACCAGCTTACAAGTTAAGTCTGGCAGGCTCTCAAACACCATAGAAGCAGTCGTCAAGACCTCTTCTAGCATCTAAGCGCTGCTAAATTTATTTGGATATTAGTGAAGTTAAAGCGTCTCCACACCAAGGCCCAGACTTTGAGCCAAGGTTGCAGCATCGAATTCCCAGGTAGATCTTGCTTCACATGTGTCTTATCAATCAGTGAGCGCTCTCGAGGGCGCCATCCAATTTTGAAGTGTCGGGATGGGCAAGCACGATTGACCAGCGTAGCTTTGCGCACACTGCCATGCTGACTGTTGTTCGGTCTGAGGGCGATACGCTGTGAAGGTTGAGATCTGAATGAGAATGTCCCGTATTCATTGCCTACTTCTGTTCTCATGTCCGGAAGCTGTATTCGCTTTCTAGCTCCCTTCCTCCTTATATCTGCTCTGTCTGCTGCTCCTCGAGTGTAGAGGTGTACTCATCCACAGTATCTCAACGGTGACCGAATCCTCGGAGACGATAAGCTGTCCTGCCTCATTCTCTCCGAAAAGGCCTCGCCTGCGAATCAAGACGAGGCCGAATATGATATTCTTATTTGCGCCGTCCACTTCCTGGGTGATGGCACGGCTCTCCATCGGTTTACCAACGAATTCTTTGCTCTCCTCGCAGAGATCGGCAAGGGCGCAGAGGATTATGAAGAGTTGCTCCTAAGGAGTGGGAGGCCAAGTGGGGTTCCGCTCACGTAACTCCCGCTGCTGTCCTCCCTCCTGTAGTCGAGGACAGTCTTGCCCGCATTACAGGAAAATTCAGAAAGGCTGCAGTCAAGGTGGATTTTTTTAACAGCTTGAGAAAATATGTCGTAAGTTGTACTATTCCTGCAGCCCGATCACTCCCTGCTTCACGATCCTGCATTTAGGGCGGCCACTCGCTCCCTCGAGCCAAGGGCAATCAGCGCAAGACCCTCGTTCCAACCAC
>WSTY01000671.1:0-15860 GCA_019633465.1 Tulasnella sp. 417 | reverse complement strand
CCGCTTATCTTATCGCGTTAGATAAGATTAACCTCACGTGATTTCCTAATTCGGAAATCGCGCCGTCGCGTTCCCTCGAGACACGCGACACCTCCCCTCTTCGTTAAATACTTAGTTTAGTAATACGCGAATCTCATAATAGATATTATTATCTAACGGATTCTCGACCTTACTAGGTAATTGCGCGAGTCTACTAGCCACGACCCTCCACTCGCGGCCAGCCTCCACCTCGCGCGCAAAGCGCCACAGCGCGTTCCCGCGCCCCCTCTCGCCGCACCCAACAGCTCGACTCGACGCCCCTCGACTCCTATACCCCGCTCCCCTTCCGCCTATTATCAAATCAAGAACAAATAATATTCATTTTACGAACTAACTAATTACTTTACAGGTTCTACCTATTTCTATACGTAGCCCGCGCGCCGAGTCGAATCTCCCACGGTTAGTGTTACCTTTAGCGCGCGCAACCCAGGCAACTAACACTTACCACTGGACACATTCCTGCCCCGATAACCCAGATCTGGCGAAGTATGAATGCGATGTGTGCGGCGAGGTGATCGGAAGGAAAGACAACCTAAAGAGACACCTAAAAAAACACCAGTCTAGAAGGCCCTCTTGAATTCCAGGTGGGGTATCGAGCATTTCTTTCTTATCTATTACTCTCTGTATATGTAGGACCCTGGACTTAGACATTCACCCCGCGTATCGTAGCTTGTTCTGCTCTTTGTTCTCTTCTATTATTTGATCTAGCGAGCCTCGAGCATTAATTTATTCTCTGGAATCGGCCTTCCGGTGTTTCTGGCCGAAAGGTAGTACATTGCCAATGGGAGCCCATCGTTGGTAGGGACCCGCTTGGGAAATGGAGTGCAGAGAAGAAAAGAAAACGCTGTCAGCTGTATGGATTTTGATAAATTGGGCTTTCTATTGCAATGAGACACAAGGACCGGAGTAGCGGGCGGGGGTGTAGTGGAGGCGATCGGGCGATGCAAAGTCCAAGGTCTGGGACGAAGTTGTACAATAGAATAGTACGAGATGGTTCCAGAAGCCCGCTCAACAAATTGATATAGCTTATCTTTAAGTTGTTCCTTTTCCTTATTTATATTTATTGACTCACCCTCTTTTTCTTTCTTTCTTTCTTTCTTTCGTCTATCCCACGGTCATTGAAGCTCCACCTAGTGCGACATCGCCCTTATTTTCCATCTCTCTGAGGAGTTCGTGCATGCGCCTAAGTCTAAGACAAACAAAGGAAGGTACAATATCACGCTTTTATTACACGGGTAACTACCGGTATATTACATAGAATTCGAACAGGATGATGCGTAACATGATCTCATACGAAAACGTAGCCGGAGGATTGATATGGGGGGAGGTGAAGGCGGCGTTGTCGACAGGCACCGTATACCTAGAGACAATGATGGCCTCATCTGAAACGCTAGTACCAGTACCATATCTCGATGAAGTGGCAGTTGCGTTAAGTGGTCCGTTTGCGGGGCGCGGACCCAATGAGAATGATGGCGACAGCGAGGAACGGGACCAGGTTGAACTCTCTCCTCGCCGGTCGCTCACAAGGGAGATTTTTACTCTCCCACTCATGCGATCCGAGAAGGGTGGTTAACCGCTGGACGATGGCCGACGCAGATGGCCTCGCGCTCGGCGACCGCGACCAACAGTCCATCAACAGGTCCTTGATCGGCCCCCGGAGTTGCGGGTATTTGTTCCAGTCATCCACCGGGCCGTTCGAGTCGTCTTTATTGAAAACCTTGTGCGAATCTGATAGTCGGGTAACCCAGCGTAGGGCAATTCGCCCGTCATGACCTAGGAAAGGGACACGGAACGATGCGTGGTTTGTCAGGCCCCACCAGATAGACACTCAACCGAAGGCCATACAAGAGGAAAGTTACTCACTGTAAAGGCTAAGTTTCCAAAGCTATATATATCGCTTTGGCAGGACTTTGGCTCTCCGAGCATGCACTCCGGCGACATCCATGGTGTACTTCCTCCTACACGGTGGGAGGAGGTGTACATTCTTTCTTCGCCTAGGATTGTTGACAGACCGAAGTCGGCCAAGAGAGGTTCTCCCGAGTCAGAAAATAATATGTTATCCTGTGAGAAATTCTTAGTGAGTCTCGTGCAGACACTGAAAAGAAGCAACAAATTACGGGTTTGAGGTCTCCGTGAACCACGGGTGGGTTACGGGAGTGCAAGTACTCAAGTCCCTTTGATATTCCCAGGAGCTATCGAGCAGAGTAGCTGTAAGCGGACCCCCGATCAAGAAGGTTAAACGCTCTGACGCACAACGCGTATCTTCTGAGTCTCAGAGAGGCTCTTAAGGTGGTGAAATAAGTTTCCTTGTTTATACCAGGGGGATATAAACGCAAGATTTGGTGTTAAAGTCCAGCCGATAAGGGGGACAATGTTTGGATGGTATGGTAGCCCAGACCAGGTTATGGCCTCCTGCTCAAATCTCTATTCAACTCAAATGATTTAATAAAGCAAATCAAGCTATCGTGTGCCTTTAAAGAACATACCTGTAGAAGGTGTAGATTCGCATCCGCATCACTCTGGCTATTCAACCCGACGGATCGAAGGACCTTGACAGCAACCTATTAGGCATGATTATTATTATTTTTCACTTGAAATTACTATCATGTGCATAGAAGCTACCTCGGTGGGGAATCCCTTTAACGGCATGGAAAATCGGATGTTGCACCTCCAGACGTCACTATTGCCACCTCCGCAAATTGGCATTCTTCGAGGCTCATCAATAAATCCGAGCAAGGAAGGATTTGCAGCCAAGAAACGGCGCCCGAGTAAAGCGGTGGCACAGGGCGTTGGGTGGGCTTGGCCTAGTTGACTGGATGGCTGGCGTGGAATGGTGTCTTGAGTTTCCCCTGGAGGATGTGACGCGACAGGAATTGTGGTGTTGTGTCAGCGTGCTTCGAGAATCTCTGCTGGTGCTGCTATTTTCGGATTTCCAACCCGCGGGTTACTTTCTGTCCCGATATTGGGTGATACAAGGCCATGTTGCGGGTCGACCAACATTCCGAGGTGTCCGGGGGGTTACTGCCTTAAGTGGAAGTTCTGTGCTCAAATTGCTTTCGAAGTTCGGACCGGGTCCGCCCGTGGTCTCTGCTCTGAAATATACGTCGCGCTGCTTCTTGGGCAACCAAATAACCAAATAACCTAATGACAGGACAGGCCAGTGCGGACTATACAAGAGCGGGAGTTTCGGCGGTGGTTGCGATGACAAGGATGCCTGGTGATCGGAGGGCGGGGTGTGAGGGCTGCAGAAGGATGCGGATCCTGCACTGGACACGTGGTAGGCAGCCTTGAGGTATCGGACGCGTGGTAGGCAAAGTTGTGGTATCGGAAGAGAATCACGCCAGCTTCAGAATTCAACATACTAAACCTCACTAAGGTGAAGACGACAGATAGGGATGGCCACTGTTATTTACGCAGCTTCCTTTAAATGCAGCGGCCACTGCGAAGTTTAGGTCTAAGTCTGGGTCATTTGGCCATCCTTAGCTAGTGGGCTTCCGGTAGGTTTGATGCTTCTCTTGAAACCAGGGTCTACCCTGAACTATACAGTTGCATCGATTATAATCACTTCTCACGTGCCTGCTGAAAGTTTTCTCAGCTACAACGATCCCCACCGTGTCAGTTTCTCTGGTGCCTTCACTGGACCCCTGGATAACTGCGCGCTTGCAGATAGAACTGCAAGAATGCGGGAGATCCAGATGTATTTTCTGTGGTCCGATACGCTAATCCCTCGATTGCGACATTGAGGCGGTTGGGGTTCAAGGAGATCATACATTGTCATGGAAATTGTGTCTGAATGTGATTTTGTCATTAAATAACGAATATATAAGTGCAACCCCCAAACCAACTTTTGGAGGGCTAGAAGGGACGCTGAGATTTGACGTGGTGGCAGAATCGTGGGGATGCGCAAACTGAGTCGTTGGTCCAGCTTGCCTCCACCATGCCCGCTTAGAACATCTAACAGACCTTTTGAAGAAGCCCTAATGTGTGGCATAGTTTTCTCAGGTTTATGCTCGGGCATCGAGGACCCGACGAGCATCGAGGACCCGACGAGCATCGAGGACCCGACGAGCATCGAGCATGAACCTCTTCTCACAGGCCTTCATTCCCTGAACGCCACTCGTGGTACGAATTCCTCCCGTGAAAACTCGGACGGTACTCGAGCTAACTAGCGCTTGATATATATAGGACGGGACCACCAGCAGATTTTCAAGCTAGAAATCCCCTCCTATGGCACAACACGAAGAGCTTCAGCTTACTCTTCGGTCCTTCATCTTCGAGGGGAGGGTGTGACGCCCCAGCCGCACCAAACCCAGGACGGGGACTTTCTATGCTGGAATGGTGAGGTTAGTTACCAAAATGGACTTATGCGACTGGACGCTGACCTAATGCGATTTAGATCTTCGAGGGACTGGACGTAAGGCAGCATTGAGCGTATCCCGCGTGCTGCCCACCCGAACTGAAAACGATTACCATTATCATATCTGGAGATTTTACCCAATGAGAACGATGGGAAGAAACTGTTTGAGGCTTTGATCAAGACCGAACGGCCGGTTGATGTCAACCAACACGTTATATTATGCCCGAGACCCGCTGGGTCGAAGATCATTACTATTGCACCACCCCACCGCAGAGCAACCGTATTTTATCATAGCTTCGTCGTGCAACGGGATATTCGCGGGGCTTGAATTCGAAGAGGTCACTCCCGATGGTATCCATTGTATCCAGTTCGACAGCTTGGAGGAGCTTGAGTCACTCGTTACTGAATTCAGACGATTAACACAATTGCCCAGTCGAGTGACGGAAGCTACTTCGAAGATGGATTATGTAAGTCTCTTAACAAATTTATTCGTGCGCTCATATTCAACGCATCATTTTTCGCCAGGCGCTGATCCCCTCACTGAACAGCAGCTTGCCCTCGAGCGAAGTTCGGGAGATCTGGGCTTCGCCGTCACCTAGTATCACAGAAACATTTGAAGATTTCCTAAATGTTTTAAATGAGTCCGTCAGGTTACGGGTACAACATATTCCGCACAAGTATGTACGTTATTTCTTTCCCGACGTCTGCCAGGAGCCTAACTCGTGGCTGCACGGACATAGCCATCCCGTTGGTCCAGGCTTTGCTCGTGTGGCAGTATTTTTCAGTGGTGGAATTGACTGTACTGTTCTGGCATATCTCGCTCACAAGTTCTTCACATGGGACGTACACTCTGGTCAACCATTGAGGCCTTCCCCGCTAGACATTTGCCTCTGTCAGAAACCGATAGACCTACTCAACGTAGCTTTGAGAATCCGCGCACCCTTAGAGCCGCTTCTAAGCCGTCGGGCAAAGGCAAGAAGGCGCGATCTACCTCCGAGGAAACCACAGCAAGATTCACCCGAACAAGGAAGGTCCACATACGACGTTCCGGAGCGCTTAACCGGAAGGGATGAAGTTGAGGAGCTCCGAAGATGCTGCACAGAGCGCACGTGGAACTTTGTAGGTGACTTTGCAAGATCTCATCCAGGACGCTCAAAGATTTCAAGGTAGGTTGAGTAGGCTGCAATAGACCGCGAGATTGTACGTGCTCATGGGATAGTGGGATGCTGAGGTCTGGATCTGCGGTTGGCTTTGCTACCCCTCTGCTCGATGGTTCAGAACGACTAATAGACCTTATAGCGAGGCCCTGATGTGTGGCGCCATACTCGGCCCAGTTGCACTTGTTGGGATCCTCGTGACCCGATGCATCGGCTTCCGCGACTCCCATACATGTGAGGCACGCTTTGTGCAAAGCAATATTGGTAGAAGTGCATATTCAGGCCTTCACCCTTGTCCCCCGGATACGGAGTTACACAAATCGAACAAGGGGACTAAACTGGATCTCTTCAAGTTATCCAAGTCTGCATAGCCTCAGGCTCTTGGTGGCGCTCAAGGCACAAATATATCGGTCGAAGTAGGAGAGTTGTATGATAGTTCAGTGCAGGCGAATACGATCCTTAAACTGAACAGTTGCGGTTGCCAGACCCGCCGAGTCCAAATTGAAGACCTAGCTATAGAGGAAGGGTGTTCTGATTGTTAGCCACGATTTGCACTCGCTTACGCTCGCACATGTACCGTATGGTATAGAATAGCCCCGCGGGGGGACTTTTGAGTTCGCATTCGCCACGTGACGCACTGCGCCGTGCTATCGGAGCGAGTCTATCTATCTGCCTTTAGTTACTTAATTGAGGCGCCTTGTCTCCGGCCTAGTGCAAGATGTCACGAAACATCGGACACTCTAACATCTCGACTCTGAACCTATGACCTTGACCTTAGGTCGTTCTAAATGAAGGAACCAGAGGTGGGGGGGAGGGATCCGAAAGGCTGACGGTGCCAAGACCTCGAAGGTCGCTTTGGACCAATTCAACTTGCACCAACGTTAGCTAAAAACGAGCTTGCACAAATTCTAGTTGCACCATAACTTGTACCCGAACTTGCACCAACCACACATCACCCATAAGCCTTTGACGAAAGCATTGGCATCCCAAGGGACCCCAACTTTCCTCGACCTCCTTACTCCAAAAGCTCATTGCGCATAAAGACAATCTTGACTTGCCATATCACTAAACTTGCAGGCTTTTTTGACGCCTCCCGACACCTGGAACAGGTTCCCCGAAAGTTGAAAGGAAACGCCCGGAGGCTCCAACCAGAGGCATGGAGAAACCCCAGCCTCCAAAGGCCATATTAGTGACGGAGTCCCAGAAGGTCAAACTGTCTGCGGTAGGCAAAGATCGGGGCACTGCCATCCAGACGCCTTTCTGAACCCTCCTTCTCTGCAGCGTGAACTCTTAACCACTCTGTCGGGCAGACGGATATCGATCACTGAGATCAAATTTGCCGCGAATAGGTCCAAGGCTGGTGGCACCTATGCCGATGTCGCGGTGGCGACACTCGTTAGGCCAACTGCCGGCGGCGACGAAGAAAAGACAGTAGCGGTGAAGAAATTTAGATTCGTTATAAGTGGAGACACCACTGAAGAAAAGTTCCTAAGGGTAGGTGCCTACCTTTTCTGTGGCGGCGCTGCGCTCTTCATCGCGATTCCCTCCTCTTTAGTCATTCGCTACCGAGCTGCGTATCTTGGATAGCTTGTCTCACCCCAACATCGTGGAGATAATTGGGTTCGTCGAAGACACCCAAGATCGGATTGCCTGGCTAGTATTTCCCTGGGAAGAAAATGGAAACCTTCGGGAGTTTCTTCGCTCTGGGCAGTGGGAATTCCCGGAACGGGTGGCATTGGTGGGTCCGAAGCGTGGAACACACCGAGCATGGAGCTGACTCCTGGCCCTTCAAGCTCATCGATGTGACACTCGGGATCCAATATCTTCACATCCGTAAACCGCCCATTTGTCACGGCGACCTCAAATCGGTGAAGCTTGAGGCCACCTCGCTTAGTATCCGGCGGCCTGACATCGATTCTCGCTTAGTTGAACATCCTCGTCAACTCGTCGGGTCGCGCTATCATTACGGACTTTGGATCTGCTCGTATTATTCGAAACCTTAAAGAGCTCAAAGCCGATCCAGCAACCCCCCCAGCCGTTGCAGCCTCGTCGGGAAACCTTGAACGCCCTGAACTTAAAATTACCACATCTGATACCACGCTTACGTTGACAGGTCCGGCTTATTCCTTCCGTTGGGCGCCACCCGAGGTTCTCAATGGAGAGCCACTAGATCTGCCGAGTGATATTTGGGCGCTCGGTTGGATTGCTTGGGAGGTGGGTGTGGGAGCCAAACCAGACGCGGTGGCCCTCTGACTCTTATCCAAACCGTGTCAGGCTATTACCGGCCGTTACCCATTCGAGGAACTCAATACGGAGTTCCAGGTTACCATGAGGATAGTTGACGCTCAAATGCCATTGATTGATGATGACAATCAGCTCTCCCAAATCTACGGCCTCTGCGGATTTATGGAAAGGTGTTGGAAACCAAAACCTGAAGAACGACCTTCAGCAAGAGAATGTTTGACAAACTTCTGGTGGATTGTGAGTCAGACGTCACTCTCGTAAAACCGAGGCTCACCTTCAACTTCAAACAGCCGTCCGCTCCCCCGGTGAAGAAAAGTGGCAATCAATCCCCTGTTCAGTCGTCTTCCTTGCTCTTGCAAGTAGGGTTAGCCCATCGCTTAAAAAACAGGTACGAAGAAGCCTCGAAAGCGTATGATCAGGCATTGGCCATCGCTCAGTCAACCAGAGATCAAGCGGCAGTCGCAGACATATTAGTTCAGGTAGCGGAGAATCACCGGCTGCAATACAATTACGGAGAAGCGGAGGCGTCTTCCATCCAAGCCCTCTCCATCAGCGAGAGCATCGGGGATAGCCGGGGCCGAGCAAATGCGTTGCGCGCGATTGGGGATGTGCAAGATAGCCGATCCAATTTCATTGAAGCAGAGATATCTTACATTAAAGCCCTAGAGATCTCTGAGAGCATAGGGGATGAGCTTGGCCAGGCCGCCGCACAGCTTGGGCTTGGGGAAATACAGAAATCGCGCGCCAACTACGTGGATGCAGAAAGGTTCCTGAATCAAGCCATTGCCACCCTCAAGACTTTTGGAGATGAAGTAGACCTAGCTCGCGCGCTGCTTGGGCTTGGGGACATTCAGATGGCGCGTTCCGCCTATACTGAAGCAGAGGCGTCTTGCGTTAAAGCGATGGCCATCTACAAGAGCATCCGGGAAAAAACGGGTCTAGCAAACGCATATAGTGCAATTGGGAACATACAAGAGGCGCGGGGGAACTATGCGGAAGCAGAGGCGTCTTACACCCAAGCAATTATCATCTTCGAGAGTGCCCAGGAAACAAAGGGCCAAGCGGAGGGCTTTCTCCGGCTTGGGTATATCCAACAAGCACGATCAAACTATGAAGATGCAGAGGCATCTTCCGCTCGTGCGCTTCGGATTTACAAGCGGCTCGGAAGTGACTTGGACCAAGCAAATGCATTGCTCGGGCTTGGCCGTGCCCAACGAGCGCGCTCCCACTATATTGAATCAGAGCTGTCTTTTTTGGAAGCCCTGGCTATCTACAAAAGTCTCGGGCAGGTCCAGGGACAAGCAGATGCATTGCTCGAGCTTGGCCATGCTCAACGCGCGCGCTCCCATTATATCGAATCGGAGCTGTCTTTTTCGGAAGCCTTGGCTATCTACGAAAGTTTCGGGCAGGTCCAGGGACAAGCAAATGCATTGCTCGGGCTTGGGTGTGCCCAAGAGTCACGCTCCAACTGCGTTGAAGCCGAAGCGACTTACACTCGAGCTCTCTTTATCTATGAGAGGATCGGAGACGTCATGGGCCAAGCGCAAGCGTTGCACGGAGTTGGGGACATGCAGAAGTGGCGTCACAAATTTGTTGGAGCAGAAGCGTCCTACGAGCGAGCCTTGGGAATCTACAAGAGCATCGGGAACGATCTAGGCCGAGCTAACGAATTGCGCGGGCTTGGGGATGTTCAGTCTATATTAGCCAATTATGCTGAAGCAGAGGCAACTCTGACCCAAGCGCTCGCCATCTACACCGGCTTTGGGGATGTCCTTGGTCAGGCGAACACATTGCGTATGATTGGAAGCGTCCAGGTGGCACGCTCCAACTACGTCGGAGCAGAGGCGTCTTACACCCAAGCCTTAAAGATTTTCGAGGGCATCGGGGTTCCTGTCGGCCAGGCACACGCATTACTTGGGCTTGGGGGCCTCCAACAATCACTCCTCGGTGATTATGAAGCAGAGGTGCATTACACTAAGGCGCTAGGGATCTTCGAGAGTATCGGGGATGCTCTGGGCCGAGCACATGCATTGAGTGGGATTGGGGATGTCCAGAAAGCACGGTCGGACTGCGTTGGGGCAGAGGAGTCTTACACTCAAGCGCTTCTCATCTATGAGAGCATTCAAGGGGCGAACTCGGACCGAGTGAAAACATTGCTTAGCCTTGGGGACATCCAGGCGGCCCGCTCCAACTACCCTGAGGCAGAGGTACAGCTGACCAAAGCACTGACAGTCTTCGAGAGCATGGGGGATGATCAGGGCCATGCCGAAACATTACTCCAGGTTGGGTACATCCAGCATAGCTTCAACATCATGGAAGCAAAGGTGTCTTACACTCAGGCGTCTACCATCTTTAGCAAGATTGGGAACGATTTAGGTCGAGGAGTTGCATTATTTGGGCTTGGAAATGTCCAACTGGCGCAGTCCAACTATATTGAAGCAGAGGCGTCTTTCACGCAAGTGCTAGGTATCTGTGAAAACGCCGGCAAAGTCCGGGGCCAGACACAAGCATTGCTCAGGCTTGCAGACTGTCAGCGGGCATGTTCTAAATACACCGAAGCAGAGGTGTTCATGACTAAAGTGCTTGCCATCTATGAGAGCAACGGGGATGACACGGGCCGGGCGGACACGTTGCTCGAGCTTGGGGATATCCAGAGGATGTGCTGCAAGAACGCCGAAGCAGGGGAGTCCTTCAACCGAGCACTAGGCACGTATGAGAGCATCGGGGACGTCCCGAGCCAAGCGGAGGCACTCATCAAGCTCGGGGTTATTCAGGAAGAGCGATCCAACTATGCCGAAGCAGAAGCTTTTTTCACTCGTGCGCTGAGAATCTACGAAGGGACCCGGGATGATTTCCGTCGCGGGAGGACACTACTTAGGCTCGGAAGAGTTCAGGCAGTGCGTTTCAACCATGCCGAAGCAGAGGCATTTTATAATCAAGCGATGGCTATCTGCAAGAGCGTCGGGGATATCTTTGGCCGAGCGCTCGCATTCAGTTGGCTCAAAGACCTCCAAGAAGCCAGCTCCGGCTCGGCTGGAGCACAGACACCTTATAAATAGTAAGCGATAGCTATTTAACTGAGGGTCGGAGATGCTCTCGGTGGAATGAACTCCCGTCGACTCCAATTATGACGACCTCGGTATCTGGGAGGAAGATGTCTCAGCTAATTATGAAGCAGTAATGTAGGAACCGTTTGAATAAGACTGTGGCAAAGGCCATCAACAGGAATCCCAGAGGTGTTCTCAAAGGCGAGACACCCTGCACCGATTCGCTATTTCCAACCTTGGCCACCTTTAACCAGGCCGACACCGACTCACAAGAAAATCCCATAATAACGCCATATTTTCCAGAATCAGAATCAAAGCATCTGTTTTGGCTGCATATCCTAGTTTGATTTCCCAGGGGTTTCGACGATTCCCCTCTTCTCTGTAACAGGCTTATGAGTAAATTTCAGGTACCTAGACATGGCTTAGTGATATACGTTCAATATCCAAACATATGTACAACACCGTGATTTGTTTTCACGGCACCTTCGGCCTGCTGACGGCGGAAAAGGAGGGGGAAGGGTGAGGCGAAGACCCTGAGATGTTTGGAGTAAGGAGTGGTGAGTAACATCTTGCACACTACCCTTCGGCATACCACATTAGGACCACGAAAGAATATTTCCCCAGAAAAACCGTCATACAAATCTGAAGATGAAATTTTGCTGCATGAACTCATCTAGAACGAGGTGGCGTTGTAGATGTAAATCTTCTGGGACGGGATCGCACGTGGTGGTCGGATCCTGGGAGCGGCAAGTTGAGTCGGCTTTTGGTTTCACTTATGTAAGTCTTTCCGGTCATTAGAACCCGCAAGAGCGCCTCTAACGAAGTCCTGGTGTCTGGTAATACATCTCTTAAATGACATGAGGGGTCAGACAGACCTGGAACATGAATTACTTGTCACATACCTCGAGGTACGGATGATTCGGATCAAACTGGCTACAAACGCGAGGCAACAGCTGGCCAGGTACCATTCTTTGCTCCGACGACACCTTCCTGGCGTTGAATTCTGAGTGGGCCCAAACAAGTATTAATGGGACGCCAAGCGCCCTCAAGCTCCTTTCCGCCAAGGGTGAGGCTGGTCCCTGAACTATACAGTTGCATCGGATATTAACTATCGTCCACGTGCTTCCGGAAAGGTTTCTCAGCTACTACGATCCCAGCCGTGTCAGTCGTCCTGGTCCCTTTACTGGACACCCAGACAACTGCACGCTTGCAGATACAGCTGCATGGATGCGGGAGATCCAGATGTACTTTTTCGTGGTCCGATACGCCAATCCCCCAATTGCGACCTCAGCGTGGTCGGGGTTCAAGGAGATCATACATTTATTATGAAAATAGTGCTCAGATGCGCTTTGTTGTTAAATTCCGAACATATATAGGTCCAACACGTGAACCAAATCCGGAGAGGTTGTAAAGGGGCGCTGACATTGGACATCGCGGCGGAATCGTGGGATACGATTCAGTTTGGCTTTGCTTCCACCATGACCGCTTAGAACATCTAACAAACTTTATAAAGAGGCCCTAATGTGTGGCATAGTTTTCTCAGGACTGTGCTCGGGCATAGAGGACCCGACCAGTATCGAGCATGGATCTCTTATAACAGGTCTTCATTCCGTTAATACCACTCGTGGTACGGGTTCCTCCCGTGAAATCCAAGACTCTAGTCGAACTAACCGACGGTCCTTGATATAGGGCCGGACCACCAGCAGATCGTCAAAATAGACCTCCTCTGTGGTGGTACGACTCTCAAAGCTTCGGCTTACTCTTCAGTCCTTCATCTGCGAGGGGAAGGTGTGACACCCCAGCCGCACCAAACCCAGGACGGAGATATTTTATGTTGGAATGGCGAGGTCAGTCACCAAATTTGACTTATGTGACTGGACGCTGACCTTGTATGCATTAGATCTTTGAGGGACTGGACGTAAGCCAGCGTCGAGGGCACTTCACTGGTCATCCGAACTGAAACCGATTCCCATTATCATCTATGGAGATTTTACCCAACGAAAACGACGGGAAGAAGTTGTTTGAGGCTTTGACCAGGACCAAACAGCCAGTCGACGTCCTGGCTCAAATCGAGGGGCCGTAGGTTATCGTCGACATGGTCTCTACCTGAGGGATTCTCACCAAGCTATCCAAGATATGCTTTTGTATTTTACCAGGTCCGTGAACCTTGTGGTTCTTACAGAGGGTAGAGTCTGGGATTGATGCCTCGTCATAGACGTCAACCAACACGTTGTACTATGCAAGAGACCCGCTGGGTCGAAGATCGTTACTAGTGCACCACCCCACCGAGGAGCAGCCATATTTTATCATAGCTTCGTCGTGCAATGGGATATCCGCTGGGTTTAAATTCGAAGAGGTCACTCCCGACGGCATCCATTGCATCAAGTTCGACAGCCTCGTAGAGTTCGAGTCGCTCGTTTCTAAATTCGGGCGGTCAACAGAACTGCTCAGTCGAGCGACAGAAGCTGTTTCGAAGATGGATTACGTAGGTTTCTCGGCAGGGCTATTCCTCTGCTCTGATTCAACATATCATTTTTCGTCAGGTGTCGATTCCCCCACTGAACAGCAGCTTGCCTTCAGCTGAAATTCGCGAGAGCTGGTCTTCCCCATCCCTTCGCATTACACAGGCCCTCGAAGACTTCCTAAGTGTTTTAAATGAATCAGTCCAGCTGCGGGTGCAACATATTCCGCACAAGTAAGTTCGTTCGTTTTGGTCCTGACGTCTGACTGGAATTTAACTTGCGGCTGTACGAGGATAGCCACCCCGTTGGTCCGGGCTTCGCTCGTGTGGCATTATTATTCAGTGGTGGAATTGACTGCACTGTTTTGGCCTATCTCGCTCACAAGTAAGCTTTTCCGCTGGAACATTTTCAATGACACCCTCTGCTTAACCATCGAGACCTTCATCTCCGCTAGACATTTGCCTCTATCGGAACCGATAGACCTACTCAACGTAGCTTTTGAGAATCCACGCACCCTTAGAGCCGCCTCTAAGCCGTCGGGCAAAGGCAAGAAGACACGATCTACCTCCGAGGAACCACAGCAAGATTCACCCGAACAAGGAAGGTCCACATACGACGTTCCGGACCGCTTGACCGGAAGAGAGGAGCTCGAGGAGCTCCGAAAATGCTGCCCAGAGCGCACGTGGAACTTTGTAGGTGACTTGGTAAGATCCCATACAGGACGCTCAAAGATTTCGTGTCTGTTGCAGGTCGAGATTGACGTTCCTTATGATGTACGCAGCCTCCGTTTTCTTCACCCTCCTTAAAGATCGCTGACGAGGGTTAATCTGCAGGAATGCCAACGCGAACGACCTCATGTTCAAAACCTCATGTACCCGAATCAAACAGTGATGGACCTGGTCGGTCAACGATAAGAGCTGACGATCTCCCTCGGCTGACATACATTCTGTAGAGCTTAGCTCTCGCGCTATTCTTTGCATCGAGAGGAATAGGCCACGTTACGACCGCTGATGAGGTTTCGACCCCGTATACCAGTCAAGCCCGGGTTCTCCTGAGCGGCCTGGGTTCAGACGAGCTCTTAGGTGGATACTCAAGGCACCGAAAGGCCTTCAGTAGGGATGGGTGGCAAGGGCTAGTCGAAGAGGTAACGTGTCTTTACCTTCTTTGGCTGTGGTGCACAACACTAAACCCAACCTCTCACAGCTCCAACTCGACCTTACCCGCCTCCCAAGTCGGAATCTTGGACGAGACGACCGTGTAATCTCATCAAACGGGAAGGAGACTCGATACCCATTCCTTTCTCTCTCGGTTGTTTCCTTCCTCGCCAAACTTCCCGTCGAAACCAAAGTAAACCCGGCGTTGGAGGAAGGTAGAGGTGATAAGATGCTGTTGAGGATGCTTGCTGAGAAAATGGGTCTTGTCTTGGCAAGTCAACGAAAGAAGAGGTGCGCAGCAAGCTGGGTTCCAGCGTCGGATGGAACGGCTGATCCCATTTTGCTTCGCAGGGCCATGCAATTTGGTAGTAGAAGTGCCAGAATGGAAGGCGGTGATGCCGATCGTAAAGGGGACGCAATCCTCTAACCACCGGCTGATGTCTGCCATTGGATACAATTAATAGAATGAAACATAGAAGGACATGTAATTGGGGGAATGAATACATAGCTGGGTATTACAATCAAGTAGCAACCAAACCGAGAACCACAACATTAGCAGAAGTACATCTTTAACAACAAACGTTCTACCAAATCCGGACCAGTTCAATTCGCTAAGCAAATTGCTGAGACTCGCGCCTACAAAAAAAAGACCCTTAAAAGGTAACCGTGATTTCAAAGAATCAAAACATGGGGTGCTACCCCCACCATAGTCATTTCCAACCCAAACCTCTCAACTTCTCCGATATGACGTCAACTGACGACCGACCCTCCGGGGTGATGGCTCGACTGCCCTTTTTTGGCGAGCCAAAGTGGAACGACCCGGGCATGCTGGGACCTTCGTCGTCGGAATCGTCATCATGGTGGCCTTGGTGGTGGAGGTGATGATGTTGTTGTTGGCTTGGATGCGCGCCTGGCCTTTGTGGCGTTCCGGTAGGCGTCACCCCGTTGGTATTGGCCTGAGGTGGCACAGCTGCTGAAGGTGGTGGCGAGGCCGGCGTCGCAACTGCTTCCTTTGCTTTCTCGGGTTCCTTTTCCTTCGCTTCCTCTTCTTGCGCGCTGTCCTCTGCGGCCGACTTAGAAAACGTTGAACCCGCGGAAGCAGAAGTAGGGTTCTGCGAAGTATCTTTTTTCCGTACGGAAAAGATCGACACTTCGTCGTCATCATCCGAGTCTTCCTCGTCGCTGGTCGTACGGCCATCCTTTACGGGGACTTCAAACGAGCGGTTCAACTTCGCAAGAGAGTTGTTGATGCGGACTTTGAAGATGGCAGATTTCCATTTCGCCTTGGGATCGAAGTTGGCACGCAAGCCTTCACCGATATCAACTTCGGATGAAGCGGCGGTGGCCTCGGTGAGCCACTAATACACAAAAATGACGAGCAATTGTTTTAGTAATGTCAT
>WSTY01000670.1:0-15881 GCA_019633465.1 Tulasnella sp. 417 | reverse complement strand
AAAGAGGAAGTGATCGCGAATTTGCGTCGGGTCTTGCAATCTCAGCCCTTTTTACAGGACCTTGATCTCGAATTTAGGCTTTTCAGGATGGAGGTGAAGAACGGCGGCGGAGACGTCCAGTTTGGGATTCAAAAATCAGACGTTCCCGGTCTCCGAACCTTGGGCATCCGCGCGTCCACCTTGATACCGTTCCTAAAAGCCATCGGCAGTGGCGGTCAACTGGAGTCGTTGGGCGTGTACGAGTGGAAGCAGAAATACCACGACACGGTGGTCAGTTCGCTTTCTCGTTTACCCGAAACGAGTGCGAAAGTTCGGAGGCTGCGGGTGTCGATGCGGTGGACTTGGCCTCGCGGGTGGGGGTTCGAATTCAGTCAGGTGCTCGAATCGTTCCCGAACGTCGAGGCGCTCACGATTACGGCGATTTTGAGCCCGTTCCTCGCTCACGAGCCTAAGATTTTGGAGGCGTATCTGATAAAGGTACGAAACGATATCTCGTTATTTGCTCATTAGCAATTAATAGTGACAAAAACTTTCAAATCGCTTGGCGGGGGGACTAGCTGGCCTCTCAGGTGCCCCATTCACCCAAGATCCTCAAAATAGAAATCTGTCTGGAAATATCAGTCAAGCCGAGAAGGATATGCGGTGCCGATATTGGAGAGACAGTCAAGGGTTGTCTCAAAAAGAGCTGTCCTTCCCTAGAAGTGCTCATCGATCCGGCCCGACAAGAGTGGAGGTTCTGTCCAGTTGGGGGAGAAGGGAAGAGTGATACATTTCGAGCCGTCAAGATGGGGCGGCTTCATGCTCCCGCTGTATATTGTCCAAGTAAGGACCTTTTCGTCCATGAGCAGGGTAGTCAGGCTGCGATAGCACTCGAATGAATATTATACGAAAAATATGAAACGGGCTAATTACGGCCTCTGACGCGTGACGTTCAGGCGTTCAGGCGTTGGCTTGTTCTGATGAACTTTCCTTGACTCGCATTGCAGTTCCGACAAGCACAGTTGCTGATCGGTTCGAATGTCCGCCACATAGCCTATTTCATTCGTTGTCATGGCTTTGTGTCGGCTGGCCGCCGTCGCAGGAACGAGACACGGAGAGGGAGTAGATAGACAATGTTGGCTTTAGTTTGTTGTACAAGACGTCGTCCCAGACGCCACGACTCAACTTTTGAGACCGGCGTCCCCACGACCAACGCCTATCCAGCAGCCGCCCGAATCCCGCAAAAGCAAGTTGAATCACATCGGATAAAAACAAGGGTCGGACTCCAAGCGGAGATCGCTGCCATTATCCTCGACGCCCCCTATCCTAACCACAGGTGCATGAAGAGGCCAGTTCAACTTCCTTTCGCGATCTCCGTATGCTAACAGCATTGGTTACGTCCCTATAGACAGCGTGCAGCATGGCCTCACAAGCTCAACAAATATCAAACCAATTTGTCGACCTTCCACCCGAGTTACATGAACACATCTCGATCTTCCTCCCTTCAAGCTCGATCCCCAGCCTCATAAGGACCAATAGGTATATTCAACCTATTTACGAAGATATTCTCTACCGACATATCAATCTATACAACCGGCCTCTTCGTTCCAAGGCACTGCTCAACACATTCATGCTCCGACCGAACCTCGCCCTCATCGTTTATAGCCTAGACATCGATTTCGAGTGGTGCCCTATGGAAATTTGGACAGAATTTGTTAAGGTCCCGAATCCCGAGCAAGCTCGAATCAACGCACTGGCCTCCGCAAAGAACATCAAGTCTCTGGGAGTGTCAGGAGTGGCCTGGTTGCGGAGAAAGGATATGAAACAATTTCGGGACATCATTTCCCGGATGAAGTTGGAGAGCCTGCGAATATACGAATTTTCGTTACAAGTGTGGGGAAACATGATCAAGCATAAAGAGGAGCTTTTTGCGAACTTTTGGGTAGTGCTTCAAGGTCAGCCCTTGCTGCGAGAGCTTCTAATCGAATGCATCTACAGCGTACTACCAAGCGAGATACAAAGCTCGTACATGGAAAACCTTCGAACTCTTAAAACCGACGTCGGTGGGGTTTCATGGATCTTGCCAGCCGTCGGGGACCGGTTAGAGTCATTGGAGATACTCAACTGGAGCCACAGGAACCACAGCGAACTTGTCGCATCGATCTCTGGTTCAATGGTCGTTAGAGGCCAGATCCGAAAGCTGGGGCTTACAATGCGGTGGGAGCTCCATTGCGGTTGGAACTTCGATCTTGGGAAAGTCTTGGAGTTGTTTCCCAACGTCGAGTCCCTCGTAGTTATAGGAGCAGGTGGGCTCTCGATTCGTTCACTGCCGTTGCTATGGGAAATTCACCTCGAAAAGGTGAGTTGGCATATAATGGTTTCACCAACCTAATTCATATCGCTGATTGCGTCTTTTATTCAGCTCGCCTCGCAGATCTCCCAATCCCGCAATCTCGTCAGACTTGAAATGCCCCTCGAATTTGAAGGGGAAGGAGGAGAGGTCTTAGGTGGCTTGAAAGAGGAGCTCTTGCTTAATCTTAAGCGCAGCTGCCCTTCTTTACAAACCCTCGTCACTCCTGGGCGACAGGAATGGGTATTCTTGCCCTCTGAGGAGAACGGGAGTGGCGCGTTTCAAGTGGTGAGGGTGGGACGGCTTTATCCAGTCTCCTCCTATTTCAGTGGAGGGGATCTGTCGGCTCTTGGACCGGGTATGTAAATCGGGGGGGACTAGAGAAGCCCATTCCGCGCGGTAAAGGTGGGGCAACTGCATTGGATCTCGGCACCTCTTGACCGAGGTGGGATCTCAACCTTCCTGGGTGTGATGGGTGGTTTCGGTGGATTGAAGTATATGATCCAGGTAGAACACAGAGAGGGGTAGATTTCGGTGCTCACCTGGTCATGGTTGGTACTTTGACCGCTGGTCAATGTGAGTGTCAATCGCCGCGCTTTCCTTCTAAGGCTTAATTGCTGATTTCCTTCTCCACCCCTCTCAGTCGCCTTCTGTATATGCCTGCATCAAACCGTGCCTTAGGTGTCCCTGGCAGTGTCGAGGTCGCTAAGATCACCGTTCCATAACACCACCTGTAGATTGACACTTTCGTTTTCTGTCCTTCGTTTCTTCGGGTCTTTAGTCTTTCGTTTAATTCCATGTTACCAATACCTCTTCGGACTCTCTAATAATACACTGTGCCACCGTCAAGAGTGAAATTTCTGACCCCTGAATTGTGGTCCAAACCAACTGCAAAGTGTGGGAAGCGCACACCCCCCGGTTCAGTTCGCGACCAACTTCCTCCACGTCTGATCAGATGAGCAAAACCCTTCAGGTCAACATCGTTTCCGCATACGGGAATGAGACCGCTTATTGCTTCGTTCTAGGCGTCAACCACGGACGAGCCAGTAACTCAGGATTGTCCAAGACAACTTCTCAGTCTCCCGGTCGAACTACATGAACACATATCCATCTTCCTTCTTACCAGTTCGATCCTTAACCTAATTTCGACCAATCGTTACCTACGGTCCATTTATGAGGCGATCCTGTACCGATGCATCAATCTCGACTGTCTACCCAACAGATCTATCGGCCTCCTCGAAGCCTTCAAGCTCCGCCCCGACCGTGCTCTGATAGTTCATACCCTCCACTTAGATCTCCGGCTGTTCGGCAATTTTTCACCAACTCGGAGCGGTTCGCCAGCCTACGCCCCGATCAAAGCGCTTGGCTTGGCACGGAACATTACTTCATTGGCAATCTCGGGCCTGTCGTGGATACCTGATGAAAGGTCACACGCTGTGAAGGAGGCCATTTCACGAATGGAATTGAAGAGTTTACGGATAAAGGAATCCGGGCCATCCCCCAGTTTCGACCATCCCAATCGCGAAGAGGAAGTGATCGCAAATTTGCGTCAAGTCTTACAGGCTCAGCCTCGTTTGCAGAACCTTGACCTCGAATTCAAGTTATTCAGGATGAAGGTTGCGAAAAGTGGAAACTTCCGGTTTGGCATTCAAAAATCGGACGTCCCAAGTCTCCGAACCCTCGGGACTCGTGCATCGACCGTCGTGCCGCTCCTGAAGGCTATTGCTGGTGATCAACTGGAATCGTTGACTATTTCCTCCTGGAAGCAGAGATACCACAACTCGCTGGTCTCTTCGCTTGCCAACTTGGTACAAACTAGTCAAAATATTCGGAGATTGCGGGTGTCGATGCTATGGACTGTGAATGAAGGTTGGGGCTTCGACTTTGGAGAGGTGCTGGAGTTGTTCCCCAACACCGAGTCGCTCGTGATCACGGTATTTTTAAGCCTGGCTCTTGCTCAAAAGCCTCAACGTTTGGATGCTGACCTCCACAGGGTACGTAAAACCTTGTGCTCAGGGTGACGGTAGATCTACTAAACATGTGTTTCACTCGTTCCTTGGGGCTAGATCGCCTCGCAGATTCCCCATTCATCCAAGATTCTGAAAATTGAAATATCTCTGGAAGTTCCAAGTAGGCCGAGAAAGATCCTCGTGGCTCACATACCGGAGGAGGTCAAGCTCATCTTAAAACGGAGCTGCCCTTCCCTGGAAGCATTCATCGATCCAGCGGGACAAGAATGGAGATTCTTTCCAATTGAAGGGGGAGGAAGTAGTGGCACATTTCGAGTCGTGAAGATGGGGCAGCTTCATGCTGGCGATTTGTACTTTGCAACTGGGGACTGGTATTTCCCGAAACAGGATATTTGGAGTTCGTGATAGCCTTAGAATGAGAATGGCACGACGAAAGGCAGTGAAGTATACACGAGGTCTGACGCTTGAACCTGCTTTCACCTGGCGCTCACTGAAACCTTCCTTGACTCGCGGCAGCGTGAATCCAGTGAGGCAAGTTGCTCAGTCCAAGCATCTGCTACAAAGCATTTTAATTCGCTGTTGTTGCCTTGCGTCCGCTGGCTGCAGCCGCTAGGAAGAGTCGATAGACGCTGTTGACTTTCGTTTGTGCTCATGTGCACACGCCGGAGTCGTACAAAACGACCCGAGTCACCTTTCGAGACCGACATCGCCAAAACCAAGACCACCCAGTAGCCCGTTCAATCCCCACAAGAACACGTTGATTCCCATAAGATAAAGCGAGGGGCGGACTCCAAGCTGAGATCGTTACCAAATATCCTTGCCGCCTAATCCTATGGAAACCCGGTTTGACATCCTTTCGCAACATCCGCTCCTACCAGCATCGATTACCTCCCTTCACGCGGCGTGCAACGTGGCTTCACCATCTCAGCAAGTATCGAACGGATTTCTCGACCCTCACCCGAGTGCTTTACTTCAACAGATCTCCAGTTCCTCCCTTCAAGCCGATCCACAGCGTCACAGTGACTGCTAAGCACATTCAACCTATTTACGAAGACACTCTCTACCGACATATCAGTCTATACAGTTACCCTTTGCGTTGTAAGACACTGCTGGAAACAATCATGCTGCGGTCGAACCTCGCGCTCCTCGTCCGAAGCGCAGATGTCGATTTCCGCTGGTGCCCTGTGATGAATTGGTCGGGGTTGGTCGGAACTAAGTGTTCCGATTGTCTCAAATTTTGGTCTAGCTCGAGTTCCTCGTCGTAATCCTGGCAATTTACAACTATGCCAAAGCCTTGTGTTTGGTGGCTGCACCGTCGAGGAAAGTAGATAGACCCTGTTGGCTTTCGTTTTCGCAGAAGACGCCACCACCCTCTCAAGACTGCCGTATCCACAGCCACGGCCCATCCAGCAGCGTCGCGCGGCTCCCACTGGAACAATTTCATTTGGCTCGCATACGATAAAACGAGGTCACGGTCCAACCTAAAACTGCCATCAACATCCTCGCAGCCCGATCCTACGAAAACCACCTGGAGGTCAGTTTGCCTTCTTTCACAGTTTCCTTCCCTTAACAATATCAATTACTTCCATTCAGGCGGCTTAAAGGATGGCTTCACTATCTCAGCAAACACCGAGCAGATTTCTCGACCTTCCACCCGAGTTGCATGAGCACATCTCGATTTACCCCCCTTCAAGTTCCATCTCCAGCCTCATAAGAGCCAGTAGACATATTCAACCCATTTATGAGGACATTCTCTACCGACGTATCAATCTCCACAGCCAGTCTTTCCGTTCCAAGGCTCTACTCAGAACATTCGTGCTCCGGCCGGACCTCGCTCTCATCGTCCGCAGCCTTGATATCGATTTCGGGTGGTGCACGGCGGCAAAAGATTCGCCGGGACTTGGTATGGCCCCAGATTCCGATCGAGCGTTAATCGATGCACTTGCCTCGGCAAAGAACATCAAGTCGCTGGGAGTGTCGGGAGCGGCCTGGCTGCGAGGAAGCGAGTTGGAACCAATACGGGACGGGATTGCTAAACTGAAGTTGGAGAGCCTACGGATACACGAATGTTGGCCACACACGCGGGAGCAACAATTCAGGCATCAACAGGAGGTTTTCGTCAACCTCCGGACCCTGCTTCAAGGCCAACCTTTGTTGCAAGACTTTCAATTCGAATATTTCTTAATCAACAGGGAGGCACAATCCCTCGGTGACCATTCCCTTGAAATACAAAGCTCGCACATCCCAAACCTCCAAACCCTGAGAGCCGATGTCACTACTGTCGCGTCGATCTTGCCAGTCGCGGGGCACCGGTTGGAGTCTTTGAAGATGGTTGATTGGAACAACAGAAAGCACGGCAAGCTTGTCGAATCAATCTCCGGTTTAACGGCCGCTAGAGGCCAAATACGGAGCCTGTCCCTGCTAATGCAGTGGATGGCGCATCGCGGTTGGGACTTCGATTTTGGAAAAGTCTTAGATTTGTTCCCCAACGTCGAATCCCTCAAGATTATGGGAGGAGGGGGGTTCTCGATTCACACACTCCGGGTGCTGTGGCCAATTTACCTCGACAGGGTGAGTGACTTTATAAACGTTCTCGCTGAGCTAATCCATATCGCTGGCTTTATCTTTCCTTCAGGTCGCCTCGCAGATCTCAAAATCCCGCAATCTCGTCAGACTCGAAATGCCCCTTGAATTCGAAGTGGAACGGGAAGGAACGGACTTCGGCGATCCTCAAGAGGAACTGTTGCTTAATCTTAAGCGCAGCTGCCCTTCTTTAAAAACTCTTGTTACTCCTGGGCGACAGGAATGGGTATTCTTGCCCTCTGAGGAGAACGGGAGTGATTCATTTCAAGTGGTGAGGGTGGGGCGGCTTTATCCAGTCTCATCCTATTTCAGTGGGGGGGATTTGGAGGCTCTTGGATCGAATATATAAATCGGCTGGCTACAGCGGCCTATGAAGGTGGGGCATGGAACCTCAGGACATTGAAGCCGACAACTGGACCTCAAGCCTCCGGGGTGGGATGAGTGAAATTGGTGGACCGAAGGTACATAATTTAGATATAATTATCTCGCAGCGACATCGAGAGAAGTAGATTCTATCTGTTACAATCCTACACCGACGGGGTAAAAGATGGTTGCAGTGAGAAAATAGTGAGAAGATCTGGCACTCCCGCGATCCCTCCATTCCCAAGTATTGCACCCCCCCCCCTCCTCAGTACACAATCCAGGACGACCAAGAAATTTAGCGCAGCTTGCGAGAGGACAAGAATCCCAACGACGATAGTCTCGAGCTCGAGAAATGTCTAGAGAATGGTTATCTACGCACTCAAGCCACGTGTCCGACTCGGAGGCACCACGGTTTGGCGTTCCACCGCGCAGTCGTCGCCAACGCCTCACTCCACGACAGCCACTCTACATCGCCCCGAACCCAGCGCCACTACAGTGTGATATCTGCGCATGTCCAACGACAGCAATTCCATGGTACAGGCAGGGCAGAGCCGATTCCTCAAATTCCCCTTGGAGTTACATGGACACATATCCATCTTCCTTCCCGCTAGCTCGATCGCTAGTCTCATCGGAACCAACCGTCAATTTCGATCCATTTACGAGGGGATCTTGTATCGGTGTATTGACCTTTACGCTCGGCCCCAGCGCTCTATCGGAGTTCTCCGGACTTTCACATTCCGCCCCGACCTCGCCCTTCTGATCCACAGCCTTGACATAGACCTTAGACCATGCAACGTTACCGGGTCTTCGGGAGCCAAAAGTCTTTCGTCTAATCACCGGGCCCGACTAGATGCAATCGCATTCGCGGAAAATATCAAGTCATTCGGACTTTCGGGGGTGGCGTGGTTGTGGGGCGAAGAAATGAAACCAATTCAAGATATGATTTCCAAGATGAAATTGACGAATTTGCGGATATATGAATGGTGGCCAACCTCTCCTTTACTTCAAATAGAGAACAAACAGCAGGCGTTCGCAAATTTGCGGAAGGTGTTGCGAGACCAGCCTTTGCTACGAGACCTCAGACTTGAATACTTCGTACTTAGGAGAGATGCAAAATATGCGGGAAGCGCGCCGATCGGAATTGCAAGCTCGGACATCCCAATCCTTCAGACCATTCGGGCTGATGCTGCGACCGTGGCCGCGATCCTCCCAGTCGTCGCCACCGACCAACTGGAGTTATTGGAGATCGATTGCTGGAAAAACAGTAACCACAAACTCCTGGTATCATCCTTTTCCGGTATGGAAGAAGCCAGACAACGCGTTCAGAAATTGCAATTATCGATAGACTGGATTGGGTTTGGGGATTGGGATTTTGATTTTGGACAAATTTTGGAGTTGTTCCCCAATGTTGATTCGCTCAAGATCTTGGGTTTATCGACGCTTTCGCTTTCCGGTCAACCAACGCTTTTGAACGCGTTCTTCGAGAAGGTATCTATGCCGTCGATTCATTACTTTCAGTACGCATCTCACCAACAATCCCTTGTTTGTTCAACCCAGGTCGCCTCTCAGATCACCCAATCACCCAACATCACCGTGCTCGAAATGTCTCTCATATTCGAATCCAACCCAGGAAAAACACATCGTGACGATGTTCAAGAGGAGCTCGAGTCAGAAATGGCCTTGGTCAGCGTTTCTGAAGAGGAGCTTATCCTTGGCCTGAAGACCGCCTGCCCTCAGTTGAAAACGTTCATTGATCCAGCGAAAGGAGAGTGGGAGTTCTTGCCATGCGATGAGGGACGGAAGGGTGCGTTTCGACCGGTGCAAATAGGGCGGCTATATAGCAGTTATCCGGATGTCGGTGTTTATGATCTGAATCTCTGCGCTCTTGAATGGGACCTGTAGAACCCGGCCTGTTACGGGACGCCAGCAACTATCCAACACTATTTGCATACCAGTGCGGTAGACCTTGGTAGCTTATGTACAAAAATGCCAGTATTCGATACAGGCAGAGCAAGTGAGATGGCTAGAGAACGAGCTAATACTACGTCTTCCCTGTAACTTGCGACCAGAGAATTAACCAATCCGCCACAATGCCAAGCTTGGCGCATGGCGCTGACCCACCATCAGCATGGCATCTAGAAACAAAGGGGAACTTGAGAGATGATTATGGAGACTGGAAGAGCGTGAATGCTAAAAACGCACAGCAAGTCTCGGTGTAACTCGAAAGGCGATGGTGGGAACAGTAGGTGCTTGAAGTTGAGGGTTCTATTTTATAGCAAGATCTAGTTCACATTTCACGAAAACCGCCCAAATTAAATGGTAGTTTCGAGGTGTATCGGCAACCCTACATCTTTCTTCGTATGACCATCAGCCAGATGTAATCCTTCACCTCAATTCAAGACCTTTCATTTACAGCTCCTACCCGAACCTATGTAGGTCTACAAAATGTCGGTGTCTTGTATAATTACAGGTTTTCTGCTGCTGGCGGCCGCCGACTATCGTCGGCGAGAATGGCAACGCCGCGCTCGCGAGCGAAACTCCTTCCGCCACGTGGGCTCACGGGCTTAGTATCGTCCCGCCACCTCTCGCCTTGGAGCAATGTCGCGGGCCCATACCACTATCTCCACCTTCCTCGCGTTCGATACAACAAATACACAGTGTCCGGTAGGCTTAAATACCTGTGTTAACGGGGGACGGCGTTACATATGGTTCTTCTCTCAGACCTCAATGACTCGGGCGCCAAGCCACTTCCTCAAACTCCCACTCGAGGTACATGGGCACATCTCCATGTTTCTCCCTCCAAGATCAATCTCCAGTCTTACTAAAGCCAACAGCGAGCTGCGATTCCTTTACGAGGAGGCCCTGTATCGACATATCGACCTTTACCTCCAGCCCCGACGGTCGATCGCGCTCCTCAGGACTTTTACTTTCCGCCCCGATCTCGCCCTTCTCGTTCATACCCTTGACATAGATCTTAGATCATATGATCTTAAGGTGTCCTGGGGATCCAAAAGACTTTCACCTGGCCATTCAGCTCGACTCAGTGCGCTTGCCTTGGCAAAGAATATCAAGTCGTTCGGCCTTTCAGGCGTGGCATGG
This sequence comes from Tulasnella sp. 417, assembly GCA_019633465.1. Classification (NCBI taxonomy): domain Eukaryota; kingdom Fungi; phylum Basidiomycota; class Agaricomycetes; order Cantharellales; family Tulasnellaceae; genus Tulasnella; species Tulasnella sp. 417. The sequence continues at coordinate 5,537 of WSTY01000670.1, read as the reverse complement.
TTGTGGGGCGAAGAGATGAAACCAATTCAAGATGCGGTTTCCAAGATGAAATTGAAAATTTTACGAGTTTATGATTGGATGCCTACCGATTCGTGTCTTCAAGCCACACACCACCAGACGGTCTTCGCAAATCTGCGTAAGGTGTTGCAGGGTCAACCCCTACTACAAGACCTCAGACTTGAATATTTTCTACTCGATGGACTTGCAGCGGTTGCGGGAGGCATTAAAATTGGAATTGAAGCCTCGGATATTCCAAGTCTCCGGATTCTGCGGGCGAATGTTGCGACCACAGCAGCGATCCTATCGGGTGTCGACGACCAACTCGACACGTTGGAGATGGGTGGCTGGATGATATATGCCCACGAGTTTTTCGTGTCTTCCTTTTCCATTTTAACAGAAGCGAGACAGGGAGTTCGGAAATTACATTTATTAGTGAGGTGGACTTCGTCAGGAGGTTGGGATTTTGACTTCGGACAAATGCTGGGGTTGTTTCCCAATCTCGAATCTCTCAGGATTATCGGCTCGTCAGCGAGTTTTGTTATTAGCCCGCCAAAGCTTTTGAACGTTCACTTCGAAAAGGTACTTACCTATACGTGACTCCGTTCCTTGGGTTATGAATCTCACTACCAATTCGTGAACTTCCACGATCGACCAGGTCGCCTCTCAAATCACTCAGTCACCAAACCTTACAAGCCTGGAGCTATCCTTCAATATTGGGTGTGGAAGGGAAATAGTCGATGTCGATGATGTTACAGAGGAGCTCAAACTTAGCTTCAAAAGGAGCTGCCCTTCGTTGAAAACGTTCATTGATCCAGGGCTACGAGAGTGGACGTTCGTACCGCGCATGGAGGAGGGTTCGAGTAATGGGTTGAAGGCTGTGAAGGTGGGACGGCTCAACACGAGCTCTATGCGTCCTGGGGAAGACCGTATGTCCGGTCCTGAATGGGACGTATAACTATGATGGGCGGCCCCCTAATGAAGGAAGCTATAAATCGCAAACAGTAGGCATATCCTGGAGCGGCAGGAGGGGTGCGTTATTTAGGGGAAATAGTACTATGTGATACAGGCAGTGTAAAAGCGATGAAAAGCGATGAAAATGATCGAACGTCCGGTCTCAACGCGCTTCCTCCATCCTCGGACCTTGGGTCCCCGTTTCTCGAACCTTCCATCTCGGTTCGGCTCTGTACAAGTCTATCCAAAAGGTAAGAGGATAGAAAACAAAACCGAATGCGATCGTCCATTCGAAAATAGCTGATCAATGGACCATCAGGTTAGTATTCCTAGCGGCCGGGGCCTATCCCCAAGTGGACCTGAGAAGACGACTTACCCCCCAACTCGAGCCCTCGACTTAGGCACACACCCATGGCAATAGCAAGACCAATGAGGACAGTAGCGACTAAGGCTTTTGACAGAGCACTCCACATGAGTGTCTGGTTTTCGCGGTTATGCTTGCTTAGGGACAAGTACTACGAGGAACGTGGTTCGCGTCGTAGGGGTTCAGTCAAGGCTGATACTGAGCGTAAAATCCCTAGGGAGGGGGGAGAGGTTGTACTCACCTCTATGACAGTAAAGATCGCACTCAGTGCGACTCCAAGCATAAACAGGCCCAAGAAGAGTCGATGAAGCGTCGTGTATCGTTTCGTGTCGAAGCCCGCGAGTAGAATCAATCCGGCTCCACCGAGGACCGAGCCAAATATGGCGAGTCCCGCAAGTACCTTTTGAGCTGTGGTTGATTCGTGTGTGAGGCGACCCCGGTGCCGGAGCCATCGTTCGGCGACCAAGGTGCCCATGAAGGCTAGAGCAGTGATTATGCAACCGATGACGAAAAGTGGTTTGAGAATGTCGGCTGCTATGTCGGATATGTCTGGAACGCACGCTCCTATTAATGTACGAAAGTTCGAGAGAAATAGCTGGAACGCACAAGGAAAGGTGGTGTCTTGTGATACGTAGTGGGGTCGGCCCTGCCCGACCCAAGTAAGGATCAGGACCAACAGGGTTACTAGAAGGTAGGGTTGAGAATATGAGATATTAAGTCGACTTGAGTATCTGTGAACGACTTACCGCACCACGTTACTGAGCACACGATGGGCAACCAGTGGTACTGACTATGGTTGTGATGCGGATCATTCGCAAACTTGGCCATTGTTTCTAACTAGTATCCCTCGAAACCTGATCCAGTTCCAGGTTTGTTGTACAACGAAAGAGAGGGAAGGGGAGGAGGCCAGACCAAAGATCAGGTAGCGGGCGGTTTAAAGGGGGCCGGATGGTGGTTGTAGTGGATGTCGGACGGCCCGAAACCCCACCAATCCGAGACTATGACATTTAGGTATGACGCGCCGATATTGCAATATTCCGTAGTTACCCGGGGACCAAACGTCTGTTTTTAAACGCCCCCACCGGTTACAATCGGGTTTCAAACTGGTGACGTCATCTTTGCAAGTTGCCGTCGGCCGCCGGTTCGGCCTCTTTAGAGATTCAGAGTTTGCTTGTCGTTGGATCTCCGTCGTCGCCATCATCATCGCAAGCCATTCATAGCTAATGCGAACATCGATTTTTGACTCATACGGGCATACCGCAAACGTCGCAGAAACCGGTTTTCCGTCGCAACGTTCGAAAAGCAATGGGGGTGAAGAAGTTGGTGCACAAATTTGCAAAGATGGCCCTATATTTTCGTAGCAATCTTTCCCCTTTTCATTCTACTATAAATCTCCAAAGGTCGCAGTAATTTCGGGAATCGAGGTGTATTGGCAGCCTCCAGTGAGAGGCGTCTTGAAAGAAAATTTTCATTGGCGGGGGAATAGTAACTTTACTTCAGCAGCGCTCCAGAGATGCTTCACCGTGTCTGGGAGCGTGAATCTATTCCTACTCGCCATTGGCTGGTGAGCCCTGGCCGCATCCTCCAGTTTACGTTGGTCGTACTCTGGGTGTGCTTACGAAGCGCGAAGCCCACCCTCACGTGACATCGGTCTTTCCCCCCGCGTTACCGCCGTTGGAGCCTCGAGCGTGCCGCATTCGCAACACCCTACCACGACTCCCGCTTCCCGGCTCTCCCCACTTCGTTCAACCCAAAGCCTTCAGTTTTCCGAAAAAATCAAACCAGATCCATATCCGTCGAGTCCCCCGAATAGCTATCCACGAGAATCACCATGACCCCAGAACCTCCGGTCGGCGAGATGGAACGCCATCAGGTATACTGGCTCGAGGACGGCAACATCATCCTCGTCTTGGAGGACCAAATCGCGTTCAGAGTATACCGGGGTCATCTTGCAAGGCATAGTCTTGTCTTTGCGGACATGCTAGCCCTCTCTCCTTCAACTCCAAAGAGTGACCGCAAGGCCCAGGCCACGGTGGAACATCCTGAAATTCGCCCGGCCTCAGGCTCACATTCGGTCTTCAAGCAACAGAAGAGCGTGGACGATCAAGAGTACTATGATGGAGTCCCGGTTTTGCGTCTGTCCCAGGATCGAGCGGAGGACTTGGCCGCGTTGTTGGACGTTGTCCTCCAAGTTACGCCCGCGGATCCGAGTTTTAACATGCTCGAAGGTGTTTTGAGAATATCCACCAAGTACCTGTTCGACGGTAAGATATATCTCCCGACTTTTAAGATGCCGAGACTCGCTACTTAGCAACCCATGATAGGCGTACGGGCTTGGGCGGTGCAGCACATGCAAGCCCGTTTGCCGACAACTCTGCACGACCTTTTGGCGGATCCAACACTTGGTGCGTTATAATCGTTCCTTTTCTATGATTTTTCGAACCTGATCAATATCTTGATGTCTATGCAGAGGTGTATGGTGACCGAACTCTCGCTGCTAGGGTCATCTCGCTAGCGAGGGAGTTCGACTTACCCCAGCTCATACCATTAGCACTCTACGCCATCGTCTCCTTCAACTTCGCCGAACCACCAGCTCCAGCCTCACCTTTATTCTCTCCCCAATCCTCGCCAACTGCCCATACATTCCCACCCGTACCACCTCCACCTAACCCATATATAGCAGCACTGGCTACCATTCACGCCACCCTACCCCCAGGAGACGTCAGCCGATTTACGCTCGGCCGGCAACGCTTATCGGAAGCCGCCGTGTCTTATCTCTTCCAGCTGCGGGAATACGGTTTGATGAAGATAAGCTGTTCCAGGAAAGTGGGTCAATATCATCGCACTTGCGCCGCCGGAAACGTACATGCGGTGTGGAGCAGACCTCAACCCGCCGTCGCCGAGTTCCTCAGGAACCCGTTAGGGGTTATGGCGGTGGAAGGCAAAGCGTATGATTTCAGCACAATGTGTGGGGACTGTAATACTGCTGGTCAGGCGAAGCATATCGAGTTGGTGGAAGATCTGTTCGGCAGGCTCGGAGAGATTTTTCTCCTGGACGACCACTCGTTTGAGCGACGGTAGTTGCAAATTGAAGGCCTTGCCTTTTGTGTCATTTTGTATGTACCATTCTTGTAGTTGTACAATATATGCCGGTGTTGTATCGGGGCATCTCTGAGATGAACCGGGCCACGGGACCTGGGCCGAGCTGTTCCGAGCATTCAGTTGAGTGTACCTCGCTGTTGAAAGGCCTTTCAGGGTCGGTCCTACTTTGCGACATTTTCCCTGCCCACGGCATAACCGGTCCATAAAGAGGAGCATCCAAGACATGCAGCTGAAAGGCGTTTTATCAATATTCAACCTCCTCGGATTTCCCTGTGCCATGGAGTCACCTAGATCATCCTACGCAGATGATGAGTCCTCGTCGATTGGACTAGGAACATCAACTATTGAAGAGTCAGGAAGGAGTAGCCCAGCCTACTCCTATCACTCTTCGATAGATGGGTCGGTTCTGCTCCGTGAGGTTCATGGGCGGACTTTGAACAATACTAGAGACGTCAGTATTTTCAAGCGCCGTCTCCCCCTAGCCGAACCATGCTAACCTTTCTGGCGCTTCGAAGCAATACCTTCTTCCAGGTCTAGTGGTAGAGGTATTCGAATTTCAACCACAGTAACTGACGGACTGCATACTCCCGTAGTTGACGTAACGGAGCATAATCGCCTAAATGTTCAACACGAGATGCTTAAAATTAAGATGGGTGGCTTGTTCCTGCAACCTCGAGCGGTCCACCGGGCGCTTGCTCCTCGAAATGGTTCCGTTCCGGCGGTGCTGGACATAGGTTCCGGCTCGGGCTCCTGGGTGTTGGATATGGGGGAAATGTTCCCGCATGCGGAGGTGGTTGGTTTGGACCTTGCCCCTGCCAATCTTCCACGGTACGAAATCGAATTAGTGCGCTTGGCGGGATGAGATCATGCTCCGGCTTATCCCCGCTTTCTCGAAACACAGGGAGCCCACCCCAAACTGCCGCTTCGAATGCGACGATGTCAACTTTGGCTTAAGCCACTACGAGAATTCGTTCGATGTTGTCCAGGCGCGCTGTCTTGAGACAGGGGTCACGGACTGTCCCCATTTCCTCAAGGAAGTCAACCAAGTCCTCCGGCCCGGGGGCGTCTTTTTGTTCGTTTCGGGCTCATCGAAGATGTTGGGCGAAGACTTTGAAGCTTG
>WSTY01000668.1:0-15890 GCA_019633465.1 Tulasnella sp. 417 | reverse complement strand
TCACCAGACTTCTTGATCCACCCTTGTATTGTGTCGGGGTCAGAACTCGGTTCGTTTGGAATACATTCCCAGAAGAGCGGAGTCGAGTCGATTGCAGCTCGCCATGCGCGGTTGACCAGGCGAAGTCCTTGAACGCAAATGAGTCTTTCAACCGGGTCCGATGTGTCGAATGAAAGGAATATGATGGGTACGAAAAGGTCGATAGGGAATCGACTAAAGTGGTCGGTCGAGTTTGTAGACCGGTCCATCGCGATGAAGGCGGCTGTTTAGTAGAGCTTCAGTATTGACAATCCAATAATCGCCGAACTGGGGTTGATTGTTACCTGGGGGGGGGGGGGTTGAAACTCGGCGCAGGAGTCAAGACTTTCAAAGATTCGTGGAGAATTTGGCGGCGGTTATTGATCGTTGTAGGAGTCACTGTCGGAAGCGTGAACGAGAAAAAGCGGCTTCGACTTGGGTGTCGGCCGCGGACTTGTCCAAAGTTGTTCGTGCTCACGGTTGATTTGGCAGCTCCGCGATCAGGTGACGCGTTCTACACTTGCCAAGCCATTCTTGGAGCGGAATTATAGCCCGGACCTCTTTTTGATTGTTACGTGCCGATATTGCAGTCGTGTTCACTAGACTTCTTGATCCACCCTTGTATTGTGTCGGGGTCGGAACTCGGTTCGTTTGGAATACATGCCCAGAAGTGCGGAGTCGTGTCGATTGCGGCTCGCCATGCGTGGTTGACCAAGCGAAGTCCTTGAACGCGGATGAGTCTTTGAACCGGCTCAGATGTGTCGAATGGAAGGAATATGATAGGTACGAAAAGGTGGATGGGGAGTCGACTAAAGTGGTCGGTCGAGTTTGCAGACTGGTCCATAACGATCAAGATGGCTGCTTGGTTGAGCTTCAGTATTGGTGAGCCAATACCCGCAGAACGTCAATTGTCACCTGAGACTCTGAAACTTGGAGTCAAGATTTTCGAAGATTCGCCAGGGGCGGTGAATTTGTCGGGCGTTGTTCGTTGTTGGAGTCGCCGGTTGGATTGAATGTGCTACCTGGACTTGAATGTCAATCGGTGAGTAGCTCACTTGTCCCAAGTTGCCGAAGTTAGCCCTTCGCGCCCACGGTTGGTTTGGCGGCTGGGCGATCATGTGACGCGTCAGAATTTTCATTCAGACCGCACTAACCAGTTTCCCATCATCGCGACTGCGGCCACTTACCAAGCCATTCTCGAAGCTTAATTATATCCCAGACCTCTTCTGACTACTTTATGCCACGCATCAACGTAACACTAGTACTTCTACCGGTCGTGTTCTGCGACATCGACCAGCACTAGACCCATCGCGATGAACGTGCCATAGCTCCACAGACCAGCTGCAGTACTTGTCATCAGTCACGCGAGGACGTTTACATGGTAGCGCTTGACCTCATAAAGAAAAGAGAAGTGACGGGCTCAGGGATTCAAGGGCATCGCGATGTACACTAGTACGCCACTAGCCCGATGCCGTCCACAGCCATCTGAACTCCAAGCTACCTTCTCCCCGCCGCGCTGGGGACAAGCGCGGTGACCTGATATTTGGACGCCTGCTCGTCTGCTACCACTTCTAAAAGCCGAACTGTACGAATTATCGAGTTGCGTGGCCGTATCATCTTCGACCCTTGACATACGTTGCTCGTGACGTCCCTCTCTCCTCGCTTCCTCGCCCCACCCAACCCGACCGCATCATTCCAGAGTCTGCGCCCACCTCATCAGCTAATAGCATTAATATCCAAGTCGAAGATTGCAACAATTACTCCCATAGTTCTATCCTTGGTTGCCATCATCGTCCGATAGTCGGATCGGTCCCCACCCCCGCTACTACTCAATCAATACCAACGACGAACTTTCTGTGTCCCACCTTAACAACTGCCCCTCGCTCTCGTAATCCGGCCGACGTTGGACGATAATCTTTGCAATGTCAGGTCTAGCTCGGGCTAGGTCCGCGACGAGATTTTTATATGGTAAGCTGTACTGCCTAAATACGATCAGATGGACTTTGCGCAACCCGGGAAGGGGATGACCGGCAACTCCACTTGATTTGAGGTGGTTGAAAACTCCCATAGAATGTCGAGCGTGATGAATGAGGATATCGACAGCGGCCGAGGAAGGAATGAGCCTTTCTGTCTCTCGTAGCATCTTGACAGGGACTTCCATAATATCTGCGTAATATGATAGCTTGATGGTCACGTTTTCCCTCCCTGTCGAGAGGTGGAAGGTATTGAATGGCATATCAATGATCAAGTGCGAGGCTTGGCGAAGTTGCTGGACGGTTCGTGGGGAGAAAATATTAAAGGCCGCAGGTATGGGGATACCGTGAAAGTGGATGTCGAGATGAGTCACATTGGGCGCATGAATCATCGCGAGTAGAGCGGCGGCGCAACGTGGTCGGTTTATATATGATGCAAGACGGAAAGAAGCGAGATAGGTGAAGAGGATCGGTGGTGGTTGTGGCATGTCGACGATAAAACCTGCGTCGAGCTCCAGTTGCTCCAGGTTGGAAGAACAGGCAAGAACTTGATACAGTTGGCTGAGGGGAAGTGTTCCTAAAGGGCCCGAGACCCCCTGAAGGGTAAGGTCCCTGAGATTATTGAGGAACGCAATGTCGTTTGGCAGGGTAACTATGCGCAGTGCCACAGCTGACAGCACCGGATGGACACCCTCGAAAACGGCGGTGTCACGGGAAATGGAGACCAAGGACAAATCTAGACGTTCTAGACGCGGTACTGGCTTCTTGATGTGTCTTGAAATGAAGACGGAGTCCCCGCTCAGCTCTAATACGCGCCAGCGATGAGCGTGGGGGGTGATGAATGGCATGAATGCGCCAAGAGGTCGACAGCGACCTGTGGATAGGATATGCAAGGACGCTTCGCCAGACTTCTTGATCCACCCTTGTATTGTCTCGGGGTCGGAACTCGGTTCGTTTGGAATACACGCCCAGAAGAGAGGAGTCGAGTCGATTGCGGCTCGCCATGCGCGGTTGACCAAGCGCAGTCCTTGAACGCGAATGAGTCTTTCAACCGGGTCCGATGTGTCGAATGAAAGGAATATGATGGGTACGAAAAGGTCGATGGGGAGTCGACTAAAGTGATCGGTCGAGTTCGTAGACCGGTCCATCGCGATCAAGGCGGCTGTTTAGTAGAGCTTCAGTATTGACAATCCAATAATCGCCGAACTGGGGTTGATTGTTACCTGAGGGGGGTTTTCTCTTTCTTGAAACTCGTCGCAGGAGTCAAGACTTCCAAAGATTCGTGGAGAATTTGGCGGCGGTTGTTGGTCGTTGTCGGAGTCACTAGTCGGATGTGTATGAGACAAAAGCGGCTTCGGTCCTATGACGCGCCGTTTGTGTCACCCGATTCCGATCGCCGACTGCCGACCACCGACCACCGACCTCCGACTTCCGACCTCGGCCAATAATGATGCTACGTAACACATACACACTTTTAATTTAATTGTGAGTTGAGTGATAGTTTTCGATTGCTGAGTTCCTCCGACCGACTGCCAACCGCCGACCTCCGACCCCTCGCCGCCGACCTCCGCCGACCTCCGACCATCAATCACCGATCCGACCCCGACTATAAAGACTCTCAACTCCTCAAATAACCTCATTTAGAACCATCAGGAGCTTCCCCAATTGTACCCTCGGCACTTTGAACCCTACAATCCTGTCAGTTCGGCTCGTCGGTATCTGCGGGAAAGATCGAAGCGAATGCCTTCGAGATATGCGCGGGATAATTTATAAGATGAGTGAATCTAAAACAAGCTATCACTATCAGGTGATGTGGCTATCATTATTCAGAGGTGAAAAGAGTCGATATGCGTTGGGAGCCTTGAACCTTGACTGTTTTTGGACAGGTGGGAGGTCGGTTCATCACCGGCTTGGGCTTGGCTTCTGGATCCTCTACATTTTTGGCCCATGCACCGCTTATAATTTCATTTTATATGGTATTTATATTATTATACATATTATTTGCTCAGTTTTTTCTGACTTTTGATTTTGGAACGGAGTCGGGGTGGAGAATGAGACGTCGAGAGTGTCTGAAACACTAAGACTACAGTGGATTCTATGATGCACAAGTTATATTTGTATCCTAGGTAAGCTGGAAATTGTAAATTTTGACACTTCCGGTTGGGCTCTGAGGTGACGGTCGGAGGTCGGAGGTCGGAGATCGGAGGTCGGCGATCGGAATCGGGTGACACAAACGGCGCGTCATACGGTCCACCTATCCAAAGTTGCTTGTGCTCACGGTTGGTTTGGCAGCTCCACGATCAGGTAATGCGTTCCACCCCAATCATCGTGACCACGTACACTTGCCAAGCCATTCTTGGAGCCGAATTATAGCCCGGATTTGCAATTAGTCATTTGAGGACGGTTCGATGCACTCTCTAAGGCTGTCGCGTCGAGAGCCATTTGAACTCCAAGATAACACTCTCCTCGTGTGCAGCGACTGTCCAATCCTTTCGGATATTTCGCTTCTCCTCTGCGCTTGGAGCAAAAGCAGCTGACCGGATAGGTAACCTGCAGTCTTTGCATCCTGACCGCCCCTACCCGCCCAATCTACAATTCATGATCGCCATCCCAAGTCATTCTCAAAGCGCGATTATACCCCAAAACCCCTGTTACCGTGTGCCAGCGTTCAACTTCACAATTCTGATGGACGTGTTTCGGAATGCCAGTTGCGGGGGTGAAGGTCCCTTTACAACAGTGGCCAGTTCGGATTGCAATCAGTCATGTGAGGACGTTTCCACGCATTAGATAGTTCCCTGGAAAACAGAGAGTGGGCTGAACATGTGATCTAACTGACACAAGGTTGTTGCTAGCATGTACTCAGTGAGCGGCTCTCAAGGGGGAAACTCGAAGCTAACATTTTCTTCCCTCTGCACAGCCACCGCCCAACTTTGACGACTCCAACAGTCTGAGTACCCACTGTTTTGCTTTTCCTGCTCCAGCTACGCTTGGAGCAACGCAGCCAGCGGGATTTGGACACGACTCGCCGCCCACCACCTGAAGAAAACCAAAACGGCACTCATTGTCCGACCATTGACGCACGCGCTAGGGGGGTCCCTCTTCCCTCTCTCCTCAGTTTCCCCTACCACACGTGCCCGACCTAACCACCATTCGCCCTGCTTTTCAACCAATAACGAATCAACATCCGAGTGGAAACTTGTTCCCGAAGCGCCATCCTTCCCTGCGGTCGCGGTCCAATAGTCTGACGCAACAAGCTCCCCACACTCGGACGCCACTGCGCCTTTGACCTTCTCTTTTTACATATAAGCGGGTAGCATGCCAAGAAGCACGCCTTCGATGGTGATCCCGCTGTTTCCGCAACCAACGCACCGCGTCCAAACTCGGCGATTTCCACGCTAAACGCGCTTCGGAAAGGCGCATCGTGTACTGAGCAATATGCACCACGTAGAAGTTCGAAAAGGTTGGAACAATGCACCAAGCGATAAAGTGTCTGTTCAAGTCCTAACTTCAAGGAGAGCATCAAGCGAGGCGTAGATTCTGGAAGACGTATAGCAGTTGATATGTTGGCTGATAATGTCAATTTAAGTGAAGCGTTTGCGACTTTAAACTTACGCCAGCCCATCGCATCATCTTCGTGTTTCGGCTTATGGTTAGCATGAAAGACTGGAATTGGGACCCATCACCCACCACCCGGCTTCAGGTGCTCCCAAAGCACGTGCTCACTCCACCGCTTTCGCTGCTCCAACCGCACTCCCCGGTCACCGGGTCCGAGACCATGGGAGAAGATAACAAAACCGTCGATGTGGGTGAAATTCCTTTCATGATGTAGACGGTGGTGGATTGAGCTACGACTCTCAAGTGCGTCGGTTTTGGTGCAAATGGGGAAATTAGGGTCACCACTGCGAAATGGTCACCGACGATCGTTACGCCGACAGTTACGAGCGTGGTTCCCCATTCACTACAGCCCCAAAACACATCTACAATGGTCGGATAGATACACTATTCCATTACTCTCGCATACCTGGAGTGAGCTGGTTTACCTGTACCCTGTACTACGTCGTCTCACAGGCCGCCAGGGAAGAAGTTACGCTGCATCTCAAACCGCCCGCCTGCAGAGGGAGGTCATCCTATTACAGCTTAGAGGACAATATATTTCGCAGGAATTGCGCTCAGATGATTCCACAGGTCTAGATTGGGAGAGGTGTACGACCGACCGTTATCTTTGCTTCAGCCCAACTTGACGTCATTGTCGGACATAAGACAAACCCAACTACCCCTACCGCCCTAATTCCATTTCAACCGTCACATGCTGCCTCTTGCATTAGCGCTTCTTGCAGACTCTCTTGCGTGTTTTGATAAGGGTGTTTCTGCTTCATTCTTTCCTAGCCTTTGACTACCCGGTTATATTGTAGACTGCGACAGTCAGGAGCGCGATAGCTAAGTATCCCGGCTTCCATGAATCCATCCTGCAGCGGGTTTACCGCCCTGCGTCCTCACTTTCAGATACAGGATGAGGTTTCCAATCCTTTCCGTCCATCCGGCTGCCCGCTGATACAGCGGAGCTATGTGTTGGTGCTTAGCGACGAACCTTTGGTTACGGATTGGGACACAGAGGTCGTGTCCGTGAATTGTTCGGATGATAGGATCGATACCTCTTTAAGAACTTTTGGGCTATTTGATCTTGCCCACAACCGCAGTTAGGCAGTGCTGAGGCCGCGTGACAGGTTAGCGGCCGGCTGGAGGGTATGGGTTAATACTTCTTAATCGACACGGAGTAACCTTTTCGGACAAGGGCTTCAACATCTTGAGTGAATATCGCCGCCATCCTGCGGAAGTATACATCCCGCCAAGCATAGCAAGAGTCGCATCTCGAGGTATATTGTAATTCTCGATGTTGTATGTGAGAGTTCACCGCGTTGATGGAGCGTTTCAACTCAGAATGAAGCTCTAAGATACCAGAGGCCACCCCGATCACTTTGGCTCATTATCAACAGAACGAGTGAAAAATTAGTGTGGAAAAGTGGGGAGTGAGACAATCAACTCGTTACGAGCACCTAATGAAGGTGTAAATATCGTATTATGCCAGCGCTATGCCTAATGTTTTCCTCTCCGCTACCCCTCGGGACAGGACAAGTGCTCCGTGTACAGTTGCTATGATTACGGGGGTTCGGGATACTTATGTATGCATGGCAATCACGGATACGCAAACCTTTAGCGTACCCAAAAAGGTTTCACTAGACTTCGACCTTACTATAATCGGTTGCGCAGCTAGGGAAAGAATGAGTTTTGTGGAGCGTGGGGCAAGTGCAAGTCTCCCTTCCGCGCTGAACATGACCGCCGAACATTGCAAGCAAAATGTCCTCAACAAAAGCTCCTAGACGCGTCATAGCCACCCACTAAATCCAAAAAATCTATTGACTCCTACCTACCGCGAAGGCAAATCGTCATTTTCCATAGCTGATCACACAACGATGGCGTCCACTAAATGGACTAAACTCGAACCCAACTAGCCGCGTCGCCATTGGTACGACGTGCACTCAGGATTGGGCAAAAGGAGGTACGAGACAAGGTTCAAGGAGGCACACGTGTCCACCCAAGCCTAGACCGGAAACATAGAGGGTCCTAAGTTGCTCAGCGTCAAGATAAAAGGATCACATGCCCGCGTGAACGCAATTCTCGCAATCTCCCGAGCTAAGCTCAATCACCGCCTGAGACAGCTATTGCATACCAACGGCGACAGGCAATGTTTGATCTCATTTTTGACCAGCACAAAGAGGATGCCCCTCCACTCATAATATTTGCCCCTCCACCAGCTGTAAGGATTTCCCCTGTCAGTGGGTTCCTTCTCTTCCCGTTCAGATGATAAAGGTCTAAACTAAACGATGACCACAGCGGAAAGTACTCGAGTCCTTGTCAACGCTCCGGATAGAGTCAAGGAGGATCATACCCCTGGAAACCGAAGGATGCAAGAGAGGGGCGAGCGCCGACGTGATACCCGCAGTGCTTACGCCAGACGGGGCTTCTCAGCCCACGAACTTCGCCCATGTACAACATGTCGCCGTCAAGAAGTTGAGGCTTGACTATGACACCGACGACGCCCGAGTGCTTGCGGTGAGTGCTAGAAGCCGCGACTAGTCACGTGGTTTGAACGGGAGAGTTCTAACACAACAATGGCTTGGCACCCAGCTCCTTGCCCACGAGATGAATCTCCTCAATAACCTCTCTCACAGCAATATTGTAAAAGTTATTGGCTTTGTCGAGGATGCTAAAGATGGGACTGCCTGGATTGTCCTTCCTTGGGAGAAGAACGGCAATCTCCGCGAATTCATAGCAGCGGCTGAATGGGAGTTTCCCGAACGCATCGCCTTGGTCCGTCTATTCTACCATACCCATGTGCGAATGACTCGTTGACAGCTATGTAGATACATGATGTCGCGAAAGGGATCGATTACCTTCATAGTAGGGTATCACCTATCTGCCACGGCGATTTAAAATCGGTATTGTTCTCCCTCCCAGATTTGCTTTCGTTATGGGCTAACCTCACGGTGAGCAGCTCAACGTTCTAGTCAGCTCAATGAACGAAGCTATCATCACAGACTTTGGCTCGGCACGCTCTGTAGAATTTGCACCTGGGAAGAAACAACAATCTGAAGCCCCGAGCGCCGGCCCGGGTCCGGACACCCGATCACCAAAGGCCGAAGTCTCAGCTTCTAGGGGAACGATTACGTTGACGAGTGCTCAATGGACCCTCCGGTGGGCAGCCCCAGAGCTACTGGCTGGAAGGGTTCCTGATTTGGCCAGTGATATCTGGGCTTTCGGCTGGATCTGTTGGGAGGTAAGTACTTCAGAAGATGGACGCAGGGGGACTCGACCAACCCGGACTATCTTATTGTCTATAGATTATGACTAGCAACTTCCCTTTTGATGGAGAAAATGACGTCTCCGTGGCGCTTCATATTGTTGAAGGGAAACATCCGCTGGTGCACAGCGACGATCGCCTCCAACAAGTCGTGGCTCTTGCGAATCTCATGACCGACTGTTGGAACTTACACCCGAACCGGCGACCGACTGCGAACTCATGCGAGCGGCAGGTCTATTGGATGGTACGTACTTAGCTACTCTGGCGTTGCGTAAGCTTGTCTGACCCGTCCCCGTAGGACCGTACACGACCACGCGACCGAAGTGGGGGTCAATCTTCTGAATTCCGATCTGCGGAACTCCTGTCTTCCATTGCATTTACGCACATTAAGCACAATAGATTGAGCGAGGCCATGGAGCTGCTTCCTCGATGTATAAGCATCGCTCGTTCAACGAAAGATGAACAAGCTGGGGCAGACGCTCTCCACAGCCTGGCCGAGATCTATCGCTTGCGAGGGGAATATTCCAAGGCGGGGGACTCCTACATCGCTGCTGGTGAGATCTTTGCCCGAACCGAGGACGAAATTGGTTTCGCGAACGCGGTCAATGGCCTGGGCGAGGTCTATCGTTTGAGGGGGGAATACTGCAACGCCGAGAAAGCTTTCATCATCGCCCGCGACATCTACGCCAAGATCGGCAATGACCTCGGCCTCTCAAACGCGGTAAAAGCATTGGGAGACGTTTATCGATTGAGGGGTAAATACTCCGAAGCCTCGTTGTCCTACCTCTTTGCCCGCAATATTTACGTTCGGATCGGAAACCAGCCCGGCCTCGCAAGTTCGGCCTCAGCATTGGGAGACTTGTATCAATTTAGAGGGGAGTATCCCAAAGCCGAGAAATTCTACCTCGCCGCCCGTCATGTCTACGCCAGAATCGGGGACCAAGGGGGTCTCGCAAACGCGGTGAATGCACTTGGAGATGTGTATCGCTTGCAAGGAGAATATTCTAAAGCCAGGGCATCCTACCTCTCCGCTCAGAACATCTATGCCCGAGCTGAGAATCGGATCGGTGTCGCGAATGCGGTCAAAGCTTTGGGAGACGTCTATGGCTTGCGCGGGGAATATAACAAAGCCGAGGAATCATACATCACTGCTTTTGATACCTATTCCAAGGTCGGGGACCTGAACGGCGTTGCGAATGCGGTTAAAGCATTGGGAGATGTCCATCGTATGCGAGGAGAATATTTCAAAGCCGAGGAGCTATATGTCTCCGCCCGTAAAATCTACGCTCAAATCGGGTATCAGGGTGGCCTTGCGGATGTGGCCAGGGGATTGGGAGACGTTTACCGCCTCCAAGGGAAATATTTAAAAGCCGAGGGGTCTTATGGAGTTGCTCGTGACGTCTATGCCCGAATCGGGGACCAGATAGGCCTCGCCAACGCGCTCACCGGGATTGGCCATATTTTCATCAAGTATAACGATTACGCAAGGGCAGATCAATCTTATCAAGAAGCTCGAGCAATCTATGCAAGGATTGGCAACAAATATTCGCTTGCAAATAATCTCTTGAATACAGGATGGATGTACCGGTCCCAGAAGCGCTATGAAGAGGCTGAGAAAGTTGTTTCTGAAGCGTCGACGCTCTTCGGAGAGCTCGGTTTAGAGAAGGAGTGGTTCGAGTGCGACGGATTTCTCAGAGCAATCAGGAAGAAGAAGCCAAAAAAGTGGAAGCGGGTCCTGAAAGCGCGCCTGTCTCGATTCATTCATTGAAATTTCATATTTGTATTCTCTGAAGCATGGGCCGTTGCTCGTTTTCTAGCCCCTCAGAGACATTGGGAACGATTACGTTATACTGACATTGTTCCTGCTGGAGGCGTAACCAAGGAATTATTACCGATAGTCCGAGTATCCGAATACAATTCTTACACCAATATACTTACTAGCTCGATTTGTTTCCTCTATCTTTAGTAAATGCCGACTAAATAGTCTCGAGATTCAAGGGCTATCCTCCCTAGTATTATCTTCATTGAATTCGTTGATCATGGTGGAGTGTTTTGATCACCGTTTTGACAGGATATGCCGTGCCCCGACCACGCACTTCAGTCTTGGCCAAGTGCAAACAATAACGCGTTCTTCGCCGGCAAGAGCTAGCACCAAGGAAAGCAGGAGAAAACCCTGCCTAGATGTCCCTCTACCGTGTACCGGTGACTTTCATTAAACAAGCTCGTCCTAACATGTCAGTGGAGTGCCGTCTACTTTGATCGTTTATTTTGGGGTGGTAACGCTCCGGATGCCGGCAGCCCAAAGCGAACGGGACTCTTTCCCTTTCATTTATTCTTTTATTGTTCTCCCCGAGTGTCATAATTCATGCAAACTGCTGTGATAATTTCCGAACTCGGGTTGGCTATTACCTGAGACCCGCCGCGCGGAATCCGAGATTTTCAAGCCGCGGTTGCTTGTCGCGGGGATCGCCGATAGCTATAGGCCAGGGAGCGTTAACAAGACAAAAGCGACTTCGGCGGGCCTCTACCTTGTGCTCACGGTTGGGTGCAGCGGGTGATTGATCAAGTGACGCGGCATTTGGTTCCTGACCGCGCTGCTCCTGTTCTAACTTATATATTCGGGGATATTGCTTTCAGATGACTCCACCGGTCAAAATCTCCGATCGAACTTTATTTTTGGTTCCGCCCAACTTGACGTCATTGTCGGACAGAAGACCAATCCAACTGCCGCTTCCCCCTTAAATTCCCTTTCAACCATCACATACTGTCTCTTGTCCACAGTGAATTCTTCGGACAAGAGGTTTCAACATCTTGAGCGAATAATGCACCGCCACGTAAAAAGATACATTCAGTACCTGCACCTAGAAGTTTACTATAACCCCCAATGTTGTCTCGAACAGTTTATCACATTAGCGGAACACTTTAACCCATAATTTACCTCTCGTTGACCAAAGATGGGCCTGGTACCGCTGGCTTCTTATCCATATCACGTGCGAGATTAGTGTGGAAGAGTGAGAAGTGAGAAAGTCAACGGGTAACGAGCACTAGAGAAAATGGCGGCCGAGTCGCTCAGTACATTTCACGATACGCCAGCGCTAGGCGTAATGTCCCCCCTCCGCCTCTACGGCCTCAGAATAGAGAGACATTTCTTCATTCGCAATCGCTACGGTCACAGGTTCCTAGATACTAAGCCTGGACGTTAAGAGATAGCCGGCTATAGAATATCGAAACGTTTCACTAGACTTTGACTGAGCTTCACTACAATGAAGCGTGCGCCTAAATATGGAATCCTACCTACAGCGAAGGCAAATCGTCATTTTCCGTAGCTGATCGTCCAACGATGGGATCCACTAAATGGACTCAACTCGAACCCATCCAGCCGCGTCGCCATTGGTACGATGTGCACTCAGGATTGGGAGAAAGGGGGTACGGGACAAGGTGCAAGGAGACACACGTGTCCATCCAGCTGGCCAGGTCTTGACAGGTAACATAAAGGGTCCTATTATTCAGCACCAAGATAAAAGACTTACATGCCCGCGTGAACGCAATTCTCGCAATCACCCGAGCTAAGCTCAATCATTTCCCGACACAACTATCACATACCAACGGCGACAGGCAATGTCTGATCACATTAATGACCAACAAAAAGAGAATGCCCCTCCGGTTACCATAGCCGCCCATTCCTCAGCTGTAAGGATCTCCCCGGTCAGTGGGTTAAGTCCTCTTACCGTCCAAGTGATAGAAGTTTACTCTAAAAGATGGACTCAGCGAAAGGTACTCGAGTCCTTGTCGACACTCCGGATAGAGGCCACGAGAATCATACCACTGGAAACCGGAGACTGCAAGACAGGGGCGAGTGCCGACGTGATACCCGCAGTGCTTGCTCCAGACGGGGCTCCCCAAACCCCGAACTCCGCCCATGCCCACCATGTTGCCGTCAAAAAGTTGAGGCTCGACTGTGACACCGACGATGCCCGAGTGCTTGGAGTAAGTGCGAGAAGCTAGCCGCGAGTAGTCACGTATTTGAACGGGCAGTTCTGACACGGCTTGGCACCCAGCTTCTCGCCCACGAGATATATCTACTCAACAAGCTCTCTCACAGCAATATCGTAAAAGTTATTGGCTTCGTTGAGAATGTCAAAGATGGGACTGCATGGATTGTGCTTCCTTGGGAGAAGAACGGCAATCTCCGTGAGTTCATAGCATCGGCTGAATGGGAGTTCCCCGAACGCATCGCTTTGGTCCGTCTGTTCTATCATCCCTATATGCGAATGACTCGCTTACAACTATGCAGATACATGATATCGCAAAAGGGATCGATTACCTTCATAGTAGGGAATCACCTATCTGCCACGGCGATTTAAAATCGGTAATTTTATTCCTTCCAGATGCGCTTTGTTCTGGGGCTGATCTCGACCCCGGGGGGGACAGCTCAACGTCCTAGTCAGCTCAACGAACGAAGCTATCATCACAGACTTCGGCTCAGCGCGTCCTTTAGAATTTTCACCCAGGGAGATACAACAGCCTAAAACGCCGAGAACCCCTTCCCATCCGGACACCGGCTCGCCAAAGCTCGAAGTCTCGGCTTCTAGGAGAACGATTACGTTGACGAGTGCTCAATGGACTTTACGATGGGCAGCTCCAGAGCTGCTAGCTGGAAGCATTCCTGATTTGGCGAGCGATATCTGGGCTTTCGGCTGGATCTGTTGGGAGGTGAGTAACTGATCAGATGGGCGCGAGGTAATGGCTAACCTGCGCTCTACTGTCGTCTATAGGCGATAACTAGCAACTTCCCGTTCGACGGGGAAAATGAGGTCTCGGTAGCGCTTCAGATTGTCGAAGGGAAACATCCGCTGGTGCACAGCGACTGTCGTCTGCAAGAAGTCGTGGCTCTTTCGAATCTCATGACTGATTGTTGGAACCTGCAACCAGCCGACCGACCGACCGCTAAATCATGCGAGAGGCAGGTTTATTGGATGGTGCGTAAAGTAGCTATCCTGGCATTGGTTGAGCCTGTCTGACCCGCCCACGTAGGACCGTACTCGACCATGCGGCCGAGGTGGGGTTGAAGACCCAGAATTCCGATCTGCGGAGCTCTTGTCTTCCATTGCATTTGCGCAAATTAGGCACAACAGATTGTGCGAGGCCATGGACCTGCTTCTTCGATGTATCGGCATTGCTCCTTCCACGAAAGACGAACAAGCCGGGGCAGACGCTCTCCACAGCCTGGGCGAGATCTATCGCTTGCGAGGGGACTATTCCAAGGCGGGGGACTCCTACATCGCTGCTGGTGAAATCTTTGCCCGAATCGAGGACCAAGTTGGTTTTGCCAACACGGTTCATGGACTGGGCGAGGTATATCGCTTGAAGGGGGAATACTGCAATGCCGAGAAAGCTTACATCGTCGCCCGCGACGTCTACACCGACATCGGGGATGAACTCGGCCTCTCGGACGCGGTAAAAGCACTGGGAGCCGTTTATCGGTTGCGAGGGGAATACTCCAAAGCCTCAGAAGCCTATCGCACCGCCCGCAGCATTTACCTCCGAGTCGGAAACCAGGCTGGCCTCGCAAATTCGGCCTCAGCATTGGGAGATGTGTATCAAGCTGAAGGGGAGTACCTCGAAGCCGAAGAATCCTACCTCGCCGCGCGGGACGTCTACGCTAGAATCGGGGACCAAGGAGGTCTTGCAAATGCATTCCATGCACTCGGAGATGTGTATCGCTTACAAGGCGAATTTTCCAAAGCCAAGGAATCCTACCTCTCTGCCCGGAGTATCTGCGCCCAAATCGGAAATCTGGTCGGCGCTGCGAATGCGGTCAAAGCGTTAGGGGACGTTTATGGCTTGCAAGGCGAATACTTCAAAGCCGGGGAATCCTACGTCGTTGCTCGGGATACCTACGCTAAGGTCGGGGACCTCAGCGGCCTTGCCAATCCGGTTAAAGCATTGGGCGACGTCCACCGTATGCGAGGAGAATATCTTAAAGCCGAAGAGCTGTACACCTTCGCCCGCGACATATACACTCGAACTGGGTACCAGAGTGGCCTTGCCAATGCTACCAAAGCATTAGGGGACGTTTACCGCTTGCGAGGGAAATATTCCAAAGCCAAGACGTCTTATGTGACTGCTCGCGACATCTACACTCAAATCGGGGGCCAAATAGGCCTTGCAAATGCACTCACTGGGATAGGCCAACTTTTTGTCAAGCAGAACGATTATGAAAACGCAGAACAGTCCTACAAAGAAGCTCGAGAAATCTACGCGAAGATGGGCAACAAGTATTCGCTAGCAAATAATCTATGGAGTACAGGATGGATGTACCGATACCAGAAGCGCTATGAGGAGGCCGAGAGCGTAGTTTCGAGAGCGTCAACTATCTTCGGGGAGCTTGGTCTAGAGGAACGGCGGTCCCAGGCCGACAGATTCCTCAAAGCGGTCAGGAAGAAGATGCCTAGAAAATGGAAACGTGTACTCAAAGCTCGTCTGTCGCGATTCGTCCATTGAGTTCCCTTGTTTGTATCTTCTAAAGCATGGGACATCGGTTCGACTCCCAATGTCCTGTGCAGCGGTTGAGAACGATTCCACCAATAGCCACTCTGTACCAGTCTCCTCCCCAGAGCTATAACGAGGCATTATAGTCTATGTTATATTCAGATTTCCTTACAGTACTTGATCTACTGGCCCACTTTGTTTCTTGTAGCTTTAATACATAAATACCAACCAAATTATTCGAGGTGGAATTCGCATCGGTGGGAACCCCTCCATCCCGTTCGTTGCGGATAATTGGATACTTTGGTACGAGTACCGGAAGTTTCAGCTCGATCTATTGCGTTAGGTAACATTACATTATTATTGAGGGGATATCAAGAAGCGGATGCCGCGGCCCCCTGTCGCTGCTGCTGAGCCATTTTGACTTGCATGACGTTCAGGAGGAAGTTCATGTTTTCCTGTTTCTTCTCTATGGTTTCTTGAAGCTTTTCTAAGTTGGATTTGACGAAGTCTGCTTTCTTCTGGTAATGCTTCCGGGCGTCGTCCCGCGA
>WSTY01000666.1:0-15902 GCA_019633465.1 Tulasnella sp. 417 | reverse complement strand
CCCTCCGTTGAAGTCCTCAACTCTCCAACCACGGAACGCCGTACCAGCAGAAGTTACACCTCGGCTACCCTTGGGCGTACCCCACGTCGAACGTCGACCACGGCAGGTGGCATCCCTTCGTTCGCCGAGGAAGGCGACGTGGTCGGTGCTCTTCCCATTTCCATGGCTTCACCAAACGGAAGGGGTCGACAAGCGTCAGCCTCGGCCACGATTTCAGGTTCCACCAGTCGAGGCAACAAGCGAAGAGCTCGCGTCAGCGCGTCGGTGTACGAGCCTTCGGCAGCACCCCTGTCAGGTTCTCCGCCGTCGCTATCCTCGAGCCCAAGCAAGCTCAACGGTTTCGCTAGGCCTTCCAACGGAGACTCCAACGAGCTCCACTTCGCTTCCGAGGCGGACGCATTTAGGGCCAAGATCGAAGCGCTGAGGAATGAAGTTGGAGACAGCTGGCTGAAGGTGCTTAGTCAGAGTAATAGCATCTCGCCTCCGACTGGCGGAGCTGTAAGTAAGTAGTCCTCCACCCATATAGCGGGTTCGGAGACATGCTTTATGTATACCCCTAATTCGCATGTCCCATGTCATCTCCTCGTTTCTATCCTGTCTTTCACATCTTTGGTTGTCGCTTTCCCAGTTTTTGGAATGAGTTATTCTGCCTGCTTTCTGCTTTTTTTTCTCTCACTCGCGAGTGCTGTAATTTTTCGTCATACCCTTGCCCCTCCCCCTGCAATGGAATTGTTCGGTGAATCTTGTGATCACGATGTGTGATATAAACTCCTGCCATGCAGCCCTTTGGATGGCCGATCTGTCGCTGTTTGCTCCCGTGATGGCCGCGCTCGGCGTCAACCTGGCACGGGCTTCGTGAAGCTGTGACCGCGTGTGTACAAGCTTGCTTCATACTATCCTCTCACCTGTTCCCTCCAACTCACATTCTGCCTCGATTCTCTGGGTGTTATAGGACTTCTTACAGGATTTGAACAATCTTGCCATGAACAAGGCGAAGGCAGACGTAGCTCCGTCGAAACAGGTAAAAGACAGGCCAAAGGACGATATCCGGGATCGAATCGATGCCTCTACAAAAACGGCGATATCCCTCCTTCAGGTAGCCACCTCCCTCATTTCGCGGCTCCTTGTACTCATATTGCCATGTGACTAGGATACACAATGGCCCCGGCAATCGACCGCGCTCGCGCAAGAACTGCGACAAATGATTTCCAAATCCCCCAAGCTGGAGGGTCTGCGCAAAGATTCTAGCAAAACTCCGACAGAGCGAAGAAATGCAATGGAACGTCTAGTCTCGTAAGTCTCTTCTCGCTTGAGCCTCCTCCATTCACTAAGGTTTACCGCCTCCAGAGTCATGGGGGATGTTTGTGCCAAATTGAAGAACGCGTCACACAAATACGGAGAAAAGAGGGATTTTTCAGATATGCTCAAGCACCCTTTCGCCTCACTAAATAAGGATGGATGCAACAAATTGCTGCAAGAGTGTTGGAACGACTTGGAGAAGGCCCTGGCATCACTTCCCGTACGTCAACCAATCCTACAACTCCCACCTTGTAGTCATTCATAACCTCTTCCCTCAGGATGGCATGAATAATGAGGGCGATAATAGTAAGCCTAACTTCTTGACTCGTACTGTCCGAAACTCATGCACCCGACGATGTTTGCTCTGAAAGCCCCACCTGCCGAGTCCTCAGCTGCACCTCCCAGATCGAACCCGGAACCAACAACAGCAGCCCATGGAACCACGGCTGTACCGGTGCCCCAGGACAAACATCCCCATATTCCGGCAAACTCTGACCGTCAGCCCTCCACCGTCCAGCAGCAGCCGGCCCCCGTTGTACCTCCAGCAGAAAAACCTCCAAGTCAACCAGAAAAGAAAAGCAACTTCCACCGCGATGCACTTACGGTTGCTCGGAAAACTTTCAATACCGTTAATACCTTTTCCGGAATGATTCCTGTCGTCGGAAGCTATGTGGGAGGAGCCGCCAGCGTTGGACTGGCAGTTGTCGAGTTGATCCAGGTAAGGGTACTGCTCATTTTCGTCTGCATCTGCATCTCACCAGGTTCTTTTAGAATATGGATAGCAACGAGGAGGCAACTGAGGACCTTGCGGCTCACACCTCTAAGTTGTCTGATCTTCTCGGCCACTTCAAGAAGCGGTCATTTGAGCACCAGCAAGAAGAAACATCTACATATATCAACGCTTTACAAAGGCATGTGACTACTCTAAGAGGTCTCTGCATGGTTTCTAATTCTTCATGCTTAGGGAGCTGGAGTCTGTACGGGATAAAGTCAAAGAGCTGGACTCGCAGAGCACGTTCAAGAAAGTGTTTTCAGCCTCTGACCGCGCGGAAAGCTTGCAAGACCTCCAAGACACAATAAAGGCTGCTCTGGAAGAGATGCAGGTCAGTGGATTGGATTCTACGGTAGTAAGGGCGGTTGATGTTTACCGCCATGGATGATGTTAGCTACTTGTGGGTCTCAACACCATGGATCTAATTACTGAGCTCTGTCAGTTTCCCAATATTGGTATAACATCTCTCACTGACGACTCATTTCAGACAACACCGACGTTCGTAGAGAAAACCGTCGTCTTCTTGATCGCCTGGGTGATGCAAGTTATGGTGCCCGCGGCGATGCCGTAGAAGACATTATTTGCCTCCGCGGGACAAGGGTGGAGGTACTACAGCGCATCGACAATTGGGTCAGGAGTACGTCAGAGTCCGAGCGTGTTCTTTGGGTCCGGGGGATGGCAGGACGAGGCAAATCCGCAATCGCTTCGACCGTAGCGTACCAGTGGAGGTACCGTGCTATATGTGCCGTATTCCACTTCCGCCGTGGACAGAATCAGTCGGACAAGCGATTGGTTTGCGCTCTCGCACGACAGCTCGGAAGCAGCGTGGTCTCCGAAGTCAAGGACTCAGTGCTGCAGAGCATCAAGGAGAACGAGGACATCGCGCAGGAACGCTTGCAGGACCAGTTCAACGCCCTGCTGGTTGGCTCCCTGGAAAGGCTTCCAAACACATCACTCCCCATTATCTTTGTCATTGACGCTCTTGACGAATGCGACGACATCGACTACGCCGTCAATTTCGTGAAGCTGATCGATCGACACTCCCCCTCACTCCCGACGAATGTCAAGTTCGTCCTAACCAGTCGTCCTGAAGGTCCTCTCCTCCGGGTACTAGAACCAAAGAAATGGTCGACAGAAAACTTAGACTCACTCCCAGATGTGGATGACGACTTGTCACGCTTTGTTCAACACGGTTTGTCACAAATCAGGGAGGACCACAACCTGCCAGAAGACTGGCCTTCCAATGAAGACGTAGCGACCCTCGTGAAAATGTCTCAAGGTCTCTTCCAGTGGGCACGTACCGCGCTTAAGTACATTGGGGACCGATCGCCGGTCGATACGCTCACCGAGCTGCTGGGATCTCCATCAATCTGCGACGGGCTGGACGACCTGTATCTCCAAGTTCTCTCCAAAGCATTTGAGAAAGTTAAAAGCAACTCAAGAACACGCGACCTATTCCTTCATGTTCTTGGAACATTGCTCGCAGCACCGCATCCCGTGTCTCTTTCGGTAGTCGGCTTCCTCCATCTCGACCAAGAAACCCTTAAAGGCAAAAATCAAGACCAAGCTGCCACGTACATACGCAATAACATTCTCTCAGATCTTAACTCTCTCCTTTTAATCCCGCCCTCCGCCACCGATCCGATCCGGTTAATGCACACCTCCATTCGAGATCTTCTCGTCGACCAGGAACGATGCAGGGACAGGCCGTACTATGTTGATCTTGCGGTTAACCACCACCGCTTGACAATAGTCGCTTTTCGGATAATGGGAAGGGACCTGAAGGAAAACATATGCAGACTCGCCGACTTATCAAAAGCAAACACCGAGGTACAGGACATCACGGAGCGTTTGGTGCCCAGAGGTCTTCAGTATTGCTGTCGCTCCTGGTCCACACACCTGGTAGGAACCGCGCCCGATCCGGACCGTGCCAAGGGTGTGTTCCTCGATCTCAAGCGGTTCAGCGAGGAGAAGCTACTGTGCTGGCTAGAAGTAATGAGCCTCATTGGAGCAATTAGAGAGGCGATTACAATGGCAAAAGAAACCAGCCAAACGCTTCAGGTACGTTAGCATGCGATGTTGCATCAAGATACCAATATCGACTGACGTCCCCTGCTGGTGGCAGCCCCAAGGAGATACATCCGATCCGTCACTTGTGACCCTCTGGAACGATGTCCACAGATTCGTGACGGCATTTCACGACCCAATTTCGTTCGGAGCACTTCATATTTACGCCTCGGCTTTGCCGTTCTGCCCTACAAAGACCCGGCTATGGGAGCTATACGGAAGCCAAGCAACAAATCGCGTTCTGCATGGTCCGCAAACGTTAAGGTTGACATGGCCATTGGACATTTGGTCAAGATCTGTTGGCTCAGACGTTTTCGCTATCGCATTCCTCCCAAACAGCAAGGTCCTCGTATCCGGATCCAGACAAAACGCGATTCAATTTTGGAACGCCGAGACAGGGGCACCATTGGGGGCGCCGATGAGGGGTCATAGTGGGGCCGTTCATTCCATCACCATCTCGCCAAAGGGCAAATTTTTTGCTTCTGGATCCAGCGACAAGACAATACGATTGTGGGACGCGGAGACCGGTCAACAGGTTGGCTCACCTATGCTTGGCCATCAAGGGTCGGTTTATTCGATTGCCTGGTCGTCAGATGGCAGGATCATTGCGTCCGGATCACACGACTCTACTGTCCGGCTCTGGGAAGCGGAAAATGGAACACCACGCGGGGAGCCGTTGAAGGGTCATAGAGGCTTAGTGAGATCTGTAGCCATCTCGCCAAACGAATACATTCTAGCGTCCGGGTCCAGTGACAAAACGGTCCGTCTGTGGAACGCAGAAACTGGCGTATCAGTCGGTGACCCTCTCGTAGGTCATAACGACGGCGTTCGTTGCATTACCTTCTCACCAGACGGCGAAACTCTCGCCTCAGGATCCGACGATAACACCATTCGGTTTTGGAAGGTTGCGAATGGTTCACCAGTTGGCGTGCCATTGACCGGCCATACCGATGCCGTGATCTCCATCGCATATTCGCCAGACGGGAAGGTCCTTGCTTCAGGATCCTTCGACGATACGATCCGACTGTGGAGTGCAGAGGCGGGCGAGCCAATTGGTAAGCCTCTCAGAGGCCATACTATGTTGGTGTGGTCGGTCGCATTTTCCCCTAGTGGCGGTCTACTAGCATCTGGGGGTGGCGAGGGCACCATTCGATTGTGGAATACTGAAGCCGACCTGGAATCAAGTGAACCTCTTTCATGGCAGAGCGATTCAACCTTGTCCATCGCTTTCTCACAGGACTATAAGCTCCTTGCATACGCGTACGACCAGGGTACGATTCAATTGTGGAGTGTAGAGACCGGCATGCCAAAGGGGCCACCACTTACAGGTCACAGTGAGACGGTTCAGTCACTCGCCTTCTCACCAGATGGGAAGTTCCTAGCCTCTGCTTCTCACGACAGCACGATTCGTCTATGGGACTCTGGCACCGGTGAACCGATAGGAGCACCTCTCGCCGGTCATACCAAGTCAGTGCTATGTGTTGCGTTCTCACCAGGCAGCAACATCCTGGCGTCTGGATCTCACGATACAACGGTTCGCTTATGGGACGTCAAGAAAATGGAATCGATTCGTGAGCCTTTCAGAGATCACGAAAGCTCGGTCTGGTCGATCGGATTCTCAGCAGATGGCAAAACACTTGCATCCGGATCTAGCCGTGGTGCAGTTCTGTGGAATACCACGACTTGGGAGCTTACCGGAAAGCTCCGCGAAGATCACAGCAATTGGCTCCATTATGTTGCATCATCAGCGGACGGAGCGCAGGGCATAAAATACGTCCACGGAGACCTTCCGTCCTGGGATCCCCAATCATGCCCGCAATGCAATCCTTCGCTCTGCATCGGAAACGACTCTTTGAAAGCCACCTTTGAACGCATGAAAGCTGTTCCACTTACGTTTGAAGGACAGTGGATTACTTTCCTATCACGACGGTTGTTCTGGCTACCCTCTTCCTACTGGAACGATAAACACCCCCAAATCGTCCTTTCCCAAGGGAAACTCCTGTTCATAAACCAAGGAGTCCTTTCGATCTTTGATGTTTCACGAGCCATCAAGTTTTAGCCTGGTTACGATTCCGAGAGTTGCAGTTCTGTAGTAGACAAACCTCTGAGCAAGGACAAGATGTCCTTATCTATCGTAACCAGCTCTTGGAGCGTTTCAACCTCGCCATAAATTCAGACCCCGATTTCCTTTACTTAGAGAGCACCAACGTGGACCTCGCGTGTCAAGGTTAATTAGCGCCGCGGCGTCGTCCAATGTTCCACAGGAAGGATTAAGATGGCGAACCAATAATTATGAGGGCGCCATTATATATTAAGCTTCCCTATGCCAATCACTTTAGCCGTATAATCCTCGACTCTCTGGGTGTCATGGGACTTCTTACAGGATTTGAACACTCGCCCTCCACAAGGCGAAGGCAGACGTAGCTCTCGTCGTAATAGGTAAACGACAGGGCGAAGGGACGGTATATATCCGGAATCGAATCGATGCCTCTATAAATTCTGATACTAATGGCATCGAGAGCGCAAGTCTTTCTGTACGAGAACCACAATATTGTACAAGGAAATCGAGCACAAACGGGGCCTCTTGACAACTATGAAATCCAAGATACTTACAGGCTGAGAATGCCTTGGGGACGTGGCCACAGTGAGCTTTGAGCCACTTCGATATAAAAGTAGAAGGTTTAATGTCGACGATACCAATAGGCAAAGCGGGGGATAGCCTGGGAAGGGGCGGGATTTAGCCGTGAGAGCAACGCTTCAGCAGTTGTTCGATCAGGACTCACGTAATCCCCGCTCATTAGCATAGCTATACAACGGACTTTGACAAACCCTGAATTGATTCCCAAGTGGTGGCACAGATTTGGCTCATAGCCTGCCCCCTTTGCGAGTAAAGTTTGCGCGCCTCCATGCAGTATGACCGCAGCTCAGCGAGCTTCCCTTGTTCGCGACAAGCTTCCATCAAACCATCTAGAGCTTCTGCTTCTCCATCCTGATCAGCGGAACTAGTAGACATGGCACGTGCTCGAGCGAAGTGCTCTTCCGCGTCGCCGTGCCTCCCTTGAACACTGTATAAAGCTCCAAGACTACGCAGCTCGAGTGCTTCACCACGACCGTCATTCAGGGTGGAGAATATAGCCCGCGCAAGAAAGTAAGATTCCTCGGCCTCTGCATATTGAGCGTGATTAAGGTATGCATCTCCCAAGAGATCGAGAATTGCTGCGCGACGAATGTTATCCCCAATTCGCTGGATTGCAGCTTCAGCTTGGATTAGTGCTTTTGCTGCTTCTTCAAACTTCGATTGAGAATTAAACGTCTCTGCTAAGAGCACTGCAGCATCCGCCTGAAGGTCGTCATCGACCATGCTGACCCCTATTGCAAGAGCTTCCTGCAGATATTCTTGCGCCTGGAGATAGTCGCCCCGATTTTGGTAGATTGAGGCAAGCGGGATGAGCGTGTGCGCTCGGCCATAGTCTGAACTCGCGCGATGGTATGCAACAAGGGCTTGGCTGAACGATGACTGGGCTTCCTCGTATAATTGCTGCTCGATGAATAGTACTCCTAGGCAACGAAGGGAGTTGCCAGTGCCTAGATCATCACCGATGCGAGAGTGGATATCGTGCGCTTCCTTGAAAGTCTTTTCCGCCTCCTGGTACCTCGATTGACCCTGGTAGATCCCGCCAAGACCGTCCAACGCGTTTGCCACACCGTGATAATCGCCGATACGAGAATGAATCTCGTACGCTTCCCTGAAAGCTTCTTCTGCCTCGCTGTTCCTCGATTGAGCCTCGTAGATCCGTCCAAGTCCGTCCAGCGCATTCGCCACACCTTGATCATAGCCGATGCGAGAGTGGATTTCGTGTGCTTCCCTCAACGTCTTCTCCGCCTCCTCATACCTCGACTCAGCGCGGTATATCCGCCCCAGACCATCCAACGCGTTCGCCGCACCGAGTTCATTGCCGATGCGAGAGTGAATCTCGTACGCTTCCCTGAAAGCCTGTTCCGCCTCCTGGTTCCTCGACTGAGCGTCATAGATTCCTCCCAGGCCGGTCAACGCGCTCGCCGCACCAAGGTCATTGCCGATGCGAGACTGAATCGAGTGCGCTTCCTTGAAAGCCTTTTCCGCCTCCTGGTACCTCGACTGGGCATCGTAGATCCGTCCGAGACCGTCTAACGCGTTAGCCGCACCGAGGTCACTGCCGACGCGACAGTAAATCTCGTGGGCTTCTTTCGAAGCCTTCTCTGCCTCCTGCCACCTTGACTGAGCATCGTAGATCCGTCCTAGACCGTCTAGCGCGTTCGCGACACCGAGTTCATTGCCGATGCGAGAGTGAATCTCATGCGCTTCCCTGAAAGCCTTCCCTGCCTCATCATACCTCGCCTGAGCACGGTAGATCCCTCCCAGACCATCCAAGGCGTTCGCCGCGCCGATGGAATTGCCGATGCGAGAGTGAATCTCGTGCGCATCCTTGAAAGCCTTCTCCGCCTCCTCGAACTTCGACTGACTACGGTAGATCCCCCCCAGACCGTCCAACCCGTTCGCCATGCCCAGGTCATTACCGATGCGAGAGTGAATCTCGTACGCTTCTCTCAACTTTTTTTCCGCCTCTTGGTACCTCGACTGAGTATCATAAATCCCTCCTAGACTGTCCAACACGTTGGCCGCACCCAGGTCATTGCCGATTCGAGAGTAAATCTCATGCGCTTCTTTAAAAATGGTCTCCGCCTCCTGGTATCTCGACTGAGCATCGTAGATCCGTCCGAGACCGTCCAACGCGTTTGCTGCACCGAGGTCATTACCTATGTGAGAGTGAATCTTGCGCGCTTCCCTGAAAGCCTTCTCCGCTTCCGGATATCTCGACTGAGTATCGTATATCCGTCCCAGACCGTCCAAAGCGTTTGCCACGCCGACCTGGTTGCCGATGCGAGAGTGAATCTCCCGCGCTTCCCTGAAAGTCTTTTCCGCCTCCTCGTTCCTCGACTGCGTATCGTAGATTTGTCCCAGGCCGTTCAACACGTTTGCCTCGCCCAAATGGTTGCCGACGCGACAGTACATCTCTCGCGCTTCTCCCAAAGCCTTCTCCGCCTCCTGGTACCTTGACTGAGCATCGTAGATCCGTCCGAGACCGTCCAACGCGTTTGCGGCACCGAGTTCATTACCCATGCGAGCGTGAATCTCATGCGCTTCTCGGAAAGCCTTTCCTGCCACATCGTACCTCGATTGAGCACGGTAGATCCCTCCCAGACCGTCCAAGGAGTTCGCCGCGCCGATGTAATTGCCGATGCGAGAGTGAATCTCATGGGCTTCCTTGAAAGCCTTCTCCGCCTCCTGGTACCTTGACTGACCACGGTACATCCCTCCCAGACCGTCCAACGCGTTTGCCGCACCGAGGTCATTGCCGATGCGAGAGTGAATCTCGTACCCTTCTCTCAAAGATTCCTCCGCCTTCCGATACTTGGACTGGGCAAAGTATATATCTCCTAGGAATCCCAATGCGTCTGCCTTAGCCTTGTGGTTGTTCGTTTGAGATGCAACATGCAAGGCAGACGTATGGTGGGATTCGGCCATCGCTTCCTCGTCCTGAAGTCTATACATTTCGCCCAACGCCAATAACAATGGGGCCGACCGGATCTTTGCACTTCCAGAAACGCAATCCGAAGGTGCTATTGATGGCTTTTTCCCAACTCTGTAAGATATTGAGGTGCAGTCGTGCTTCGGAGGACTCACCATCACACTGACTCGTTTCTGAAAATTGGAAGCGTCTATCCGTCCTGTTTGATCTAATATCCAGCATTCCGACATTAGGCTACAGAGGCTAAGAACGTGCGACAACCGGGCATCCTCCCGGATAGCCGGAAATTTTCCTGTCACAATGCGCGCTATAACCGTCTCCGAACGATTAAGCTCTTCGAATGGTATCTTTCCGGTAACAATCTGACCATAGAGGAAGGTATAATTAAAAAGCCGACGAAGAATTCCTAAGCCCTTTGGGCACTTACTTCCCAGCAAATCCACCCAATTGCCCACATATCGCTCGGTAAACCTTTCACCTCGTCGCCGATCACCTCAGGGGCCGCCCACCGGAGGGTATACATGGGCCCCGTCAAAGTGAGCTCTAGCGATGTTGGGTTTATTTTGATCTTCGGACTCGTCAACTCTTGAGCGATGTCGTCGTGAACTGGCTGGCGAGGCGCCTCCAGCCCGCCGGACTCCTTCGCACCGACATTTGAGTAACTCCGGGCTGATCCGAAGTCAGTAATTACCGCATTGTAAGATGATTTTACCAAGATATTTAACTGGGCAGTGGGCCCATTAGTGCGGGACTACATAAAAGTCAATTCGACGGACTCACGGACTTGAGGTCGCCATGGCAAATCGGAGGTTGTCTCGTGTGGAGATACTCCACCCCTTTAATCACATCTTTGATCTGACCCGATAGAGGCTCAGAAGGCTCAGGCTTCGAAAGCTTGCATTGGACTCACGAGTGAGATACGTTCGGGGATGTCCCACTCGCCCGACCCTAAAAACTCTCGAACGTTTCCGTTCGCTTCCCAAGGCAAGACGATCCAAGCATCCCCCTTCTGCATGTCCTCCACAAAGCCAACTAGTCTGATGATGTTGGAATGAGAGAGTCTCGCCGTAAGGCTAAGCTCGTTGACGAACGACTTATAGCCGTGAGTCAGCACAGCGATGGGCAATGGGTAAAGAGTTTGACGATACTTTGAAAACCTTTGCCGATGCTTCGGCGTCCTCACGATCCCACTCGAGCTTCTTGATTGCGTAGCTGGCGTCGAGAAGCATTTTAGGGAGTTGTTCAGCGATCAAGGTTGGGACTTCTTCAAGAGGGATGAGAGTTCCGACGACAACGCTGCCTTGGCCGCCCTTGGCGCGTGGGCTAGTTTCGGTCGTTTTAATCCTTCTTGGGTCAATCCGGTACTCGGATATCCCATTCAAAATCTCCCGCTTCGCAGTCTATCTTCAGCGATCGTTTCTACATTTCGTAGGTGGAGAGGACTTACAGCCTTGCTATATGGGTCTGGGACTACCGTGCGAAGTGGTGTCTGGCCTTCCTCCATGCGAAGTTGAGAGAGTTGCGGTTGGAGATGGTCAGTGAGAGGTTAGTATGGGGGATTGGGTATGACAAGGGACTGGTGATGAGGGGCAATTATAAGAGGATCTGATTTTGAGGGGGTTGGGTGCATCACTTGACGGCCCAGGGCCGAGAGTGTAACGTACCCCGTTCGTATCTATATGTGGTCACGCGTTAATTGATAGCCCCAATTGCACCCACTTGTTCCCAGACGTTCTTTCTTCCGCAGCAATCCTTGTAGAAGCATCAACCAAAGTCTAATTGGTTTGACCGGCCAATTGCCAGTGACGTCCCACAATAGAGTGGAATCTCTTTACATAAATCCAAACCTTCGAAGCGTCTTTATAGAGGGCCATTTACTTCGAAGGGTCCGACATTGTGTAAGCGATGATGGAAGGGTTGACAGAACGTTCTGGTGTTTTGCTTTGTTTTGCTTTGCTTCCTCATGACCGTTCACCTTGCCAGCGCCTCTACACCCAGGACTGGCACAACGAGTCTTCAAAACATTAAAGAGGGCAAATTCAGAATTTTTGATATCGAAAGCGGCGCATGTCAATTCACGAGCGGAATGCGGCCGGGGGTGCACGACCTTCCTACATGCACGACTTCCATTTATGTATTGTATTGTGATTGGTGGTCGATGATCAAAGTACAGGTTCTTTGGTAATTCTCCTGATCTTTATATATGTAGCCCTGCAATCATCCGAACGACTCGAGGAACGGGAGACTGGAGGTCACTCTGGGGTTGGCGGCGCTAGGTTGGCAAGGAGCTTGTGACAATAAGAGTTAGCTAGCTGATTGGTTGACAACGTTGTAGAAGACCAACAGGTATGTCCTGCAACGCTTTCCCAACTACTGCTTCTGCACCCTCATGCGAAGATGATGCTCGACTGAAGCTGCCCGAACAAAACCATTCCTTAAGTCTTCCCCGCACCCTTTCAAGTTCACTTGAAGCGATTATCAACATGGCGGGATCGCGTGCTGTCCAGAGGGAAAGTGACGTACCTTGATATCTCGGCGATATGGGGAGCGGTCTCCTCTCGTAATCCGGGGTGCGAGCTAGACCAGTTATTCAGACCTTCGAGAAGAATGGCAAGCTTCCAAATGTGAGAGGCCAAGCTGTTAGTTATTTCTTCATCCTTATCCACAATCTATTGGATGGGGGTTAATGGCAAAACGCAACCCTTTGGGTTCTATCTGACGTTACCTGAGCAATTTCTATCAGGACTAGCCCAATAGCCGCAGCGGCTCTAATGTAGTTCCTAGAGACAGGAATGTCCTTGGACTGCGCTTCTAAACCCGTAAATTTTATTCGGGCCATATGCAACTTTTCCGAAGGGGTAAGTTCCTGGGTTTCATGAAACTCGGAAACGCTTGATGGAAGGTCCGCAGAACCGGGCCTTGACATGCGCAGTTTCAACTCTTCATGAGAAACACAGTCCCGTAGCTAGATTGGTTGAGTTAGTCGCTCACGCAACGTTTACGGACTCGACGAACCTGCTGAACAACGGCACCCATCGTAGGTCGTCCTGCAGGCGTCCTGTTCCAGCAGCTGCGCATCAGACTCCAGAGGGGATCAGAAGCTGGTAGCTTCGGATGATCCTGTGGCTCCGGTAATTGTCCACCGACTACCAATTGGAGAACACGTCCAGGGGTGAGACCGTAAAACGGAGGTTTTCCACTCATGGCCTAGCGTAGACTTCCAGTTCGTGAAGCGTTCGCATGTTCAAATATCACTACTCACCCTTAAGATGAGACCACCGAACGCGTACACGTCGGTCTCTGGGCTCGGCCTCTCCCCAGCGTAAAGTTCGCCTGCTGCGTAGTTGAGATTCTCTCCAAATACAACGCCGGCTATAGATCCTCCAGTTTTGCCGAGATCCGTCAGAACCCGACTGAAGCAGAAATCAGAGAGCGCGGCCTCTAAGTGGTCATTAATCAGCACGTTCTGGGGCTTTACGCCTGCATAACAGATGGGAGGGGTCTGCGAATGGAGATGTTCTAGGCCACGGCCGACTTGATAGATCTAGGGGACGAATGGTGAGGGTGGCCATAGAGAGACCAGCTGAATTTGAACGTGAACCTCACCAGTTGGAGCTTATCGAGCTCAGAGAGCCCGGAATTTGCTGCCAAGTAGTTTGATAAATTGCCGTGACGAGACCAGGGGCTGACAAGTCGTGGCTGAGGCTGAGAGCAGTAGCCGAGCAGAGGGTACAGGTTTGGATGTTTTCTCTGGTTCCAGACCAGGACTTCCTGCATCATGCGCTGTGCACCAAGAAGGATTCATTTGGGGATATTTCAAATGCGGGCGCTTGGAAATACCCACTTCGTCTATCCTTCTGTCTCGTTCTCCCCAATCGGTGTCAATGTCGTTTGGAATCAAGCCTCTTATCTCTTTAACAGCTACTTCCACCCTCTCGCCTTGCGGTTTCAAAAATATACCGTGATATATGTTGGCGTAGCCAGCGGCTAGTTTTGGTCTGTCAGGAACCTCTAGTGTGCCCTCTAGCTCCCCGAATATTCCGGAAAGAGTGGATAGTGGGGTTGGTTGAGCAAGCGAGTCATTATCCATCGTACTCGAGTTGTTGGGGTGGGCTAATGATAAGAGGGATGGAGGGGTGGTGGTGGTAGCTTTGTATTTGGACTGCGAGCAGGTTGGCTTAAGGACGCCAAGGTTTAGTCCCAACCGAAACGGGTCGTAAAAGCCCCGAGCTTTCTCTCGCTTCAAATATCCCTGGATAGTTTTGTAATACAGTGGAAGATGAAACCTACTATGCCGGACTTGCGTTTGGGATATACCTGTAATTCGGGGATTTTACTACATCGTGCATTTCCAAATCGTAATCGAGAGACGAAAGGGGAGGTCCCTTATTCGCTCCACTAAGCCCACACCAATAGTGAAGGCTTCGAGACTCACAGTCGAGCTCGCGGGAGACTTGGTGATCGTTGCGGTGTCGGGGATGGCGTGATGGGCCTATTTTTCCTTCTAACTTTTGAGGTATCCAAAGGAGATTTCATCATCATTCGTGAGTCCCTCTAGTTATGTCGATAGCTTTGGGTGTTCAATTTCCCTCGGCTATGCGTATAATACCCCATATTAGAAGTCCCCATGACCATCAATTTTAGCCGTATACGGATCGGATCGCAATTCAAGCTTTCATGTTCCTTGTTCACTCGTTTCACAAGTCGGGTCCACTAGGGGTTGCGCGAGCTCCTCGAGGAAACCAAGAAATCTTGAGCCTCCAGTGACTATCGTTTTAGGATAGATTTTGAAGAGGCACATCAGACATGGGAACTCGATGGCAGGGGTGCAGCTTCGGCGTTTGACGGCCTCCGTCTTAGCCCCGTTGTCCCCGATCCCCAAGGTGGTGTGACCAATTTCTTCCAACACACACCCCAAGCTTTTTCCCCGACACACCGTGTTTTCTTTCATTCTCTCCCACCTCATCGTAAGTGACTGCATTTTTGCTGCCACCGGCATTGCGCTAATAGATACTTGCATAGCAGGAAAAAAAATGGCATCAGCATTCATGCAGTGGGCCAAGAGCCCCAAAGCTCGGGAATATTTCTTCAGTGAGTCCCAACTTTCGGGCGCCGTAATATTCCCTCCACCAGGTCTACGAATCGTCATACTAATGGTGGTATCTCTTGCATAGGCACTCACTTCTGGGGACCCGTAAGTCTATCCGCGCAATCCATTCGTGTTCAAAATGGCACGGCAACCTAACCGAGCAACGCCGCGGCGGCCCGCTGCTGGTCCGGATCTTTTTCCTACCTTCCGCTATCCAATTTTAGGTCGCAAACTGGGGGTTGCCAATAGCTGCGATGTCTGATCTCGTTGGGAAGGATGAAGAATTCATTTCTGGTAGTATGACTACGACGTTGGCCTGCTACTCGTGAGTCTCGTTTTTTTGCTCGGGTTCCGTCGTGATTTGTCATTGTTGACGTCTCATCTCTCTCTTCTCTTATGTAGGATGGTCTTCATGCGTTTCGGTAAGCGCTCTGAGCGGTTTAGGTTCGACAATGTGGAATGGCTAGTGAACTGATTGAACTTGGAACATTGCAGCATGGCGGGTGCAACCACGAAACTACCTCTTGTTCGCATGCCACGCTACTAACGCAACCGCTCAATTGATGCAAGACGCTCGTTTCGTCAACTACTGGTACATGGGTGGAAGGGAAAAGAAGATCCAGGCCGGATTGCTACCAGCCGATCCTCAGCCATCGACTGAATCCAAAGTGGTGGAGGCCGTCAAGAAGGTTGATACCACCCCCACCGGAGCATGAAGAGCGGTTTCGACTGCACGAGACTTGGATCTTTCTGCCGACTTCTGAGGTGTATTTGGCTCTCATCTTTATGCTTATACATCGTGCGCTTTCTTCACGACGAAATGACCCTCGGCGGGGCGGGTCACTTTACTCGCATATTCAAGTACTATAAACTGGGGATTTCATTATAGAGAAACGACATACTAAGGAGCGTAAACGGAGAAATGGGAGAGAAAGGAGTCCAAGCAATCGCGAGCACTAACCGGGAGAGTGTAAGGGACAAACATTCAAACAGCGGCCGAAACCAAGTCTACAATTTAAGCGGAGGCGTCACCATCCTTCTTAGCATCGAGGTCAACAAGCAGCTCAGGAGCCACTTCCTCGTAAACGGGAGCCTTCTCCTCGAT
>WSTY01000665.1:0-15903 GCA_019633465.1 Tulasnella sp. 417 | reverse complement strand
CTCGCGGCGTGCGCACGAGTCAACCGAAGCTGGTTCCCAATTGTGATCGAACATTTGTGGAGGTCGGTCAATGTCCGCACGTTCTTGAAATTGAGTGGGAGGTTTAGGCAGGTGACGGATTTAATCGCATGGGGTCCGGTACGTTTCGATCAAAATCATTTATTTTTAATTATTTTATTTTATTTTGTGGTAATTTGTTTGACCTCCCTTTTCCCTCGTTTTCCTTGAGAGCAGGTTCAAGATGACCTCTCGTTGACGGTGGCTGAAGTGTCACGACTTGGGATCTACGCGCCCTGCATATCGGTCTTTGAGTTTTCATATCACGAAGCGACGGGGAACGGCGTCCAACGTCCACCAGATTTGTACATTGAACTCCTCATCGACCACTGGTGCGACATTCTCAACCAACATCCAACTTTACTCCCCGTTCCACACGGGGGATTCACCCACCCCATCACCGACATCACGTTACCCGTTCTCTTCCCCCGCCTACGAGGTCTACGAGGCTCCACATCCCACAGCTTCAACGAGGGTTGCCAAAACGCCGAATTTCTCGTACCGTTCCGACCCATGCACGGCTTGCTTCGTCCGCTGACGAGCATATACCGCACCGAACCTATCACTTTATCGCTCATCGCCACCAAGTCGACGGAGATCGTGATGGACACTTCCGACTTGCGGCATTCCATATTCTTCGAGTTCAAGAGGAACCCTATTTTACGACGGTTGGAGTACACTCGGCGGTCTAGGAGGGCCGTTCGGGCCGATTGGGATCAGGTCTTGTTGGAGAGTCGGACAGGATGGACCAAGCAGAGTTTTCCCTACTTTTTGAAACCACCACTCCGGCATCTAACCCTCCGCGCATTCGACGTCCACTTCTTCTTCACCCAACTCATGGATTCAAGGATGTTCGGACCCATAACGCAAATCCGGGTCCTGCGCCTGCGGAACTTCAGCAAGACGACGCGGCAGTACGAGTCCACCGAGTCGAGGTCATCACGGAGCGAGTACCTCCCGCGCTTAGTGGACACCGAGGACGAATTGGCGGAGGAAACCGGGAGCGAGGCTGCGCCCTGGGAGGGCAAGACGCTCACGGGCAGCGGGATCGCAGGCGACACCGACTTTGTCGTCGATCCGGACGTCGCCGTCACATCCACGCTGCTCGAAACCGCATCCTTCGACGACGACATCTCGTATTTCGACGATCCTCAATTCCGCGCTGCTACTTTACCGTCAGCCTTCGGTGGTGCGCGGTCGAGGCCGATGCCGTTAACCGAAGCCGCGCTCGCGGAAATGCGCGCGAGCAGGGGGGACGTGGACTTGGCGTCCAGTCGGAATTCCAGTACCACTCGAAGTTCGCAGTCCACCCCACCGCCACCGCCCGGACTTGAAACAGACGATTATTCTCAAAACGGCGAGCACTACAACGACGTGGAAGAATCGTCCGCCGTTTCCGGTGGATCCCCCCGACGACGGCGGCGGCGGCGTCGCCACCAAGGCTCCAGCAACGCCTCTTCCTCCCCACATGCCGGACCTCTCTACGAAACCGAATCAAGCACGGACGAAGACGCTTCCGGAGCCGGTGGAGGTAGCTTGTGGAACCCACTGGGGTTTAATTTTTTCAACGACACGTACACGACCGAGGGCAGCTCCGAAATCGACGATTCCTTCGCCTCGATATCGTCTGACGGGTTGGAAGGTGGGACTCCGATCGAACCGCCCGACCGAACGTTCTTGCAGTTGATCGCAAGGAGTTGTCCGGACTTGGAGTTATTGGTGTTGGAGGAGGCTTGGGATTTCGATCGCTTGACCGCTCCGGTCGCGGGAGGATCTGCTGCTGCTGGTGTGTCGGGGAGAGACGAGCCAGAGGTTGGGCCTGGGACGTTATCTCGGGTCCGGCTGAGGGTGAATTTTAGGAGCATTGAAGATGTGGAGGAGAGGACGGAGATATTGGTGAAGGGGATTAGGAGAGCGATGAAGCAGCGGTCGGTCGGGGCGAAGCGTCCCAAGTTGCCTCGCGGATTCTTCCTAAGACCGAGGTAGTACCGTACATTTTCATATTTACTGTTCTTCGATTAACCTACATATACCATCATAAGTGAAAATCGAATTGCATATATGGGGGTTGGCCAAGGTCCCCGTGCGGCGATCTCTCTGAATATTAATATTTCGGTTGGAACCGTCCTTCCACAACACCTTCTGTTCATGTTACATACGCCGTATATCATTTAAAACCAGCCAGAGGGATTTAGGTGAGGAGCTGAGAATGGCTTCGACAAGATGGCTCAACCCCGCAGCCATCAGTAAGCTGTCGCAGAACTGGCGCAAGCAAGCAGCAATGGTTTCCCTGGGCTTCTTATCCTTGGCGACCGGTAGACACTCGGCTCCCTCTTTCCTCCTACCCAACCCGGACCACCAACAGCGACTACGCTTTCCGGCTTCAGCGGGACCCGCATGACCAGCCACTCAATAGCTTCCCTCTGCGCCGAGGCTGTCCGATTACCATTCGCTCCTCGACCGAAGTCTCCCAACACTTCTCCAGGTCATGGCGTTCCCCAGATGGCTACATCAGACAAACCAAACAAGCGCACGATCCTCGGCAAACCTTGTCTTAACAAGAACCCTTATTATGCTGGAGCGCTGAACAAAGTGGATGTTCCAGTCGCAGCTGGAGCGTTTGAAGATGTTTGTTAGGGTCTGGAGGGAAGTTATGTGAATTGGGAGGACCACAGCACGAGAGAATACGAGAGGGATGCAACGGTGTAGCGTTTGCCGTTTAGCAAAACTTAGTATCGGCCAGATAAGAAACCGTTATAATAGAGATGACCGTGCAAGTCGAGTCATGGCGTAGTAGCCATGTGGCGCGGCCCTCCCCTCCGTTTCTTTGTTAGTCAATGATTTAACGTCAGGTTGTCCCCCACCATTTGGAACAATGCAGCAAATATTGAATACGTACGCACACTCGCCGTGCGCTCATCGTCACCACTTGACCCTAATAAGTACTACCGGGTCGTAGGTATGGACGCAGAGTGAAGGGCGCTGGCTACCTGATTGTACTGCGGGGTTTGTGCCCCTATCCTGGCACAAAGCGATGACGCCCCTGGATTACGAGAGGAGATAGCTCTTTGATTACCGGTGTACATGTGACGCGTTAGACACCCGGGATCTCCGCTGTACCCGAATGTGGCTGACCGCCGCATGTTTTCATGCAGAGCACGATATTCCCTCTTCACCACCACCACCTCCCATTCAACTTCATTCAAGACGAGCTCGCCGAAATTCGGGTCATCATAAAGAATCCTCAATGGAAGGTATCCCTCAAAATCCAATAAACCCTGCTGCATTCGAAATTCCGGATCCTCCCGAAGCGTTTGGCCAAGATGGCGGGAAATTTTATCGTGCATATGACGCTCTGGTAGATGAAGTCGATGAGGATATGACGAAAAGTTTGAAAGAGCAGCTCGATGGGATGCTTATCTTTGTAAGTTGGCCAAGGATTTATTTTGAGACGACCTGCCTGGCGCTCACGGTTAGAGGCACTAGGCTGGTCTCTTTGCAGGCGTCAATACCGCCTTCCTTGCTTTCACCCTTCCTCTTCTATCAGCAGATCCTGCAGACGATACTAATGCGCTACTTGGTGCAATTCTGACACAACTAGCAACGGAAAGGAACGGCACCGTTCCTGACAATGGGGAACTACCTTCAGCGGGATTCTCTCCTTCCCGAAATATCTTCACTATCAACACGCTCTTCGCATTGAGCCTGGCATTTGCAATTATATCTTCATTCCTAGCGGTTCTCGGTCGGCAATGGCTCATCTACTACCGCAAGCGTAGCGGAGGCGGTCCAGACCGGCATCGGTGGGAACAGCTCAAGCGACTCCTCGGGTCTGAGCGATGGCAAATGGAGCTCATCCTTGATGACGTCCTCCCTTCACTTCTACAAACTGGGCTTATTGTATTTTGCATTTCACTCATTATCTACCTCCACCATCTCAGCCCCACCATTTCCATTATCGTTGGAATACCCTTGTACTGTGGGCTTGTTATTTTCATTGGAAGTGCACTGTGCACGCTATGGGATAGATTTTGTCCCTTCCATAGTCCTCTTTCACACCTCCTGTGCTGGAGTGCACAGAAAATCCCTCTCATATTAGGAGGTGCAAGTCGTGCAATTGGGGTTTGCGTTGAAGTTTTCCGTAAATTTGGGTCACCATTCCTCAAGTTTGCCAAGGAAATAAGCCGATACAAGGGGACTGATGAACACCCGCCAATAATTCACGCTACAAATAGAATCGAAGGACGGGTATTTCTAGAGATTGTGCCCATCAAGCGCTGGCTGCAGACGCTGAAGCCGGGGCGAAAAGAGGAGACGCTCGAAGTGCTCCAACGTATCGCGCTCCAAAGAACCATCTGCATATCCGATGACCCAATGACGCTCCTCCATGCAATGGCAAACATGATCTGTGTCGGAGATCAGGTACAAATTGAGCAATTATGGGGGGACAGTACCTTTCGGGAACGGTTCCTCATGCTGGTGGGGAGCTCAGGTACTCGCATGTTGCAACCGCAAAGCTTCCGTTCACCTGATACCGGTGCATCCGTCAAGCGGATACGCTCTGCCGCGATTGCTCATATGATACTCTCTTTAGACCTCGAATGGGATCTATCCTCGTCGATATGTAATGAAATACAGAACCCCCAAGAAGCCGCATTGGTCCTTCAAAGTGAGGAGCTTTCTAAAGCTTCAATACACATGGTTAAGAACAGTCTAGGATTTATTGTGCTTCAATTTTATACACATCCTCCTTCTGATGAAACCTCACAGCAGTTCTTCATCCAGTTTGCCATGTACTCTGATACCGTACATTGCGGTGATTGGAAACTTCTCTGTATCATATCCTGGATTGCTTCAAAACTTTTCATGATTCGCAAGATTGATCATCGTTTGATAGATTCTCTAAGACAGGCATACAGAGGGTTCGTGAGGCAAAGGATTATTTACTCCTTGTGGCTGGACTTATCATGTGTTTTGTTTCCTGTAGAGAGTTTCAACAAGGGGTCGAAACCCTAAGCCAAGCATTTGAGATTCTACTTTGTCCGGAAGCTAGGGACCTTGTTGAATCCGATCGCATCTTGACCAATCTTCTGAAAGGACTCAACCATCGAATCATTGCTTCTGATCAGGCTCAGCCAAGCATGGCTTTGGAGCGCAAGTTCAAGTTGTTGGGAATCTGTGAACTGCTTGTGGGGAATCCTCAACTTCCAGAGGCAGCGCAACAGGTGATACTCCAGATCCGGGTCAACCTTGCACAAGTTTGGCAGCGAGAATGCGCAATTGGGGCTGAGATGTATATGTGTGTGGTCGGATTATAACCCGTTGTTGTAACACTGTTGAGCAAACTTTGGTTTCCATAGCACCAGAGATAATCCATATCACATCTTAGAGACAGCAATGAAGGTCGTGACTGGGCCGGAATCTATCAAACTTTCTAAATCCGATAGCCTCCTCATCAATGTGCTTGGCGTTGTTGGAAAAGTCATCTCTATCCATCACACTGACGACGATCCTAATACAATTGGCTACAAGTTCTCCCTGTTGAAGCTCTGTGAACCAGTTCTGCAGAGTCCTCAAGTTCCGGATGAAGTACCCACGATGGTGAGAAAAATGCGGCTTGATGTATCAAAGATCTGGAATCGGGGGTACACCATTGTTGCAATGCCAGGGTGGTAGGTTGTCCAAAAGTAATTGCTCCAGTTTGACCCGACCTAGCTGCTCTACCTCCCAGGACTCTGAAGCGCTTTTCCGACATGTTGGATCAGTACATCGCCAGGATTATAACTGTTCATCAAGCTGAAAGCGGGTATCACGAGTGTATAGATATCCTGCGGATATTTGGTCCATTAGTACACCAACTTACTCA
Organism: Tulasnella sp. 417; assembly: GCA_019633465.1. NCBI lineage: Eukaryota > Fungi > Basidiomycota > Agaricomycetes > Cantharellales > Tulasnellaceae > Tulasnella > Tulasnella sp. 417. The sequence continues at coordinate 9,980 of WSTY01000665.1, read as the reverse complement.
GAATGGAGGATCGGGAGTAGAGAGCTTAGTGAAAACCTTTTCCAACTTTGTGCAAGAGCTTGATCAAACTCATCACCAGATACAGGTTCGGCCAACCAAGTATTCCATTCCCAGCTTCTGAAGCATCTCACAATGACATTTTCCAGAATAACACCCATAGGCTCCGAGACCCAGATGAACATTGGTGTCACCATGAAGAAGTATCATCAATCCGGGTTACCGATTTCTTACGGTCACACGGTGATTAACCACTTCATTGGCCATGGGTTTACTCTTGGCATAGGCTTTGTGACGTGTTTGGATGCTTGTACCAAAGGGTCCCTAAGTAATATAATTTTAATCTCATGTTTTCGCCTGTAATTTGTATGGCATTATAAAGGGTTAGGGACTCGTATAGTAACTCATACAGAGTCATATGCTTAGGGAAGACTTGGAGGAGGAGATAGCAGAATGTATCAATGGGGGAAACAGATGCGTGCTAGTTCATTAGCGATATTCTTGTGTCGACAGAAAAGGAGATTGATGCTAAAAAGAATGTAAATGTGAATATATCTATCCCAAAGAGTCTAATAGCAATGGCCGTGGTGAAACCAGCCCAAGGCTTTCCTGATGTAGGGATCATAGGGTCTTTCTGTTTTGGTAAAAGGTCATTTCAAGTTGGCTTAGTAAATTATTTGACAAAAGAACATCTAACACTGTTATGTAAAGCAGTTGCTATATATATAATGACTTTTGGAATTTAGACCTCTCATGTTTGGGCGTTAGAGCTTGGAAGCGGTGGCGGGGGTTGTTGAAGAACGGAGACAAGATGTAGGCCAGATCGGGCTTTCGCTTGACCTTCGAAATGCCTGATGCGAATATATATGTCTTGCGCCTTGGTGTACGACGATTCGGCTTCGTCGTATTTGGATTGCCAGCGGTAGACATCTCCCAAGCCGCACAAGGCCGTCGCCTGACCTATTTCATTACCAATGCGATCATAGATTTTCTGCGCCTCGGTATACGAAAGCTTGGCTTGCTCGTACTCATGTTGCCGGCGGTAGAGCTCTCCCATGCTGTACAGAGAATTTGCTCGCCGTCGGTCATTACCGATACGGGCGTAGATTTTCTCCGCTTTGGTGTAGCACTCTGTAGCTTCGGTGTACTTGGATTGACGGTGATAGGACTCTCCCAGGCTGCACAAGACATCCGCTTGTCCCTCGTCGTTGCCAGTGTGGTTGTAGATTTCTTGCGCTTTGGAGTAGCAATCTGCGGCCCGATCGTATTTGGACTGCCGCCGGTAGATGTCTCCCTGCCCGCAGAAGGTTTTCGCTAGACCCGTTTTGTGGTCGATGCGGATATAGATATCCTGCGCATCTACATATGACAACGTGGCTTGTTCGTACTTGTGTTGTTGGCAAAAGAGCTCTCCCTGCTTGCACAAGGTGTCCGCTCGACCTTTGTCCTCATCGATGTGAGCGTAGATTCTCTGCGCTTCTGTATACGACGATTCGGCTTCGTCATACTTCAATTGAAAGACATAGAGCTCTCCCAGGGTGCAAAAGCTGTCTGCTCGAGCTTTGTAATCATTGATGCGGGTGTAGATCTTCTGCAATTTGGTGTAGGACAATATGGCTTGGTCATAGTTGGATTGACTGCGGTAGAGCTCTCCCAGATTGCACAAGACATTTACTTGTTCATCAAAGTTGCTGGTTTGCGCATAGATTTCTTCTGCTCTGGTGAAGAAGGATGTGGCTTCGTGATATTTGGACTGCCACCGGCAGGCGCCTCCTAAGCCGCAAAGGGCATTCGCTTGACCATTTTTATTACCAATACGACCATAGATATCCAGCGCCTCTGTGCACGAAAGTGTGGCTTCAGTGTACACGCGTTGATGACAGTAGAGCTCTCCTAGACTGCACAAGGTCTTCGCTCTGCCTTCGTCATCACCGACGCGGGTGTAGATCTGCTGCAATCTGACGTAGCACGATGCGGCTTGATCATACATTGAGTTACCGCGGTGGAGCTCTCCCAGGCTGCGCAAGGCATTTACTTGCCCCTTGACGTTGCCGTCACGTTTGTAGACTCTTTGGGCTTCGCTGTAGAATGATACAGCCTGGTCATAGTTGGACTGGCACCGGTAGACATCTCCCTGACTGCACACGGCATTCGCTTCTCCCTCGCCGTTGCCACTGCGTGCGTAGACTTCCCGTGCTTTGGTGTAGCAGTCTGTGGCTAGGTCGTAATTGGACTGGCTGCGGTGGACATCTCCCAGGCGGCACAAGGCATTTGCTTGTCCCTCGTCGTTTCCAATGCGTGCGTAGATATCCTGTGCCTTGGCGTAGCAGTCTACCGCTTGGTCGTCTCTGGACTTCCATCGGTAGACGTCTCCTAGACCGCAAAAGGCATTCGCTCGACCCTTTTCATTGCGGAGGCGACCATAGACTCCCTGCGCCTCCGTGTAAGACAGCATTGCTTGGTCGTACTTGTGTTCACGGCAGTAGAGCTTCCCTTCGTCGCACAAGGCGTTCGCTCGACCTTCGTCATCACCGTTGCGGTCGTAGATCTTCTGCACTTCGACGTAGCACGATGCGGCTTGGTCATGGTTAGATTGGTCACGGTAAAGATCTCTCAGACTGTACAAAGCATTTACTTGCCCCTCAACGTTGTCGATGCGGGCATAGATTCCTTGGGCCTCCGTATAGCACGATACGGCTTGATCGTAGTTGGATTGGCGGCGGTATAGCGCTCCTAAGCCGCATAAGGCGTTCGCCTGACTCTTGCTCGGGCTCATGCGGGCAGAGGATTTTTGTGCTTCGGAAGAAAACGGTTTGGCGTCAATTAAGCTTAACCGATGGCGGCAAAGGTCTCTCAAGACGCATAAGGCATTATCTTGTCCCTCAAAGTTCCCCGTGTCCGCATAGATTTTCTGCGCCTTATTATAGCACGATACGGCCTGGTCGAAGCTGGATTGACTGAGAGAGAGCTCCCCAGGGCCCCACAAGGCATTCGCTTGACCTCCGCTCGGATTGATGGTGGCAGAGACCTTTTGTGCTTCCTTAATCGACGATTTGGCTTCCATTGAACTTAATTGATGGCGGTAAAGATCTCCCAAGTCGCACAAGGCATTCGCCTGTCCCCCAGCGTTGCCGACGCTAAGATAGGCTTCCTGCGCTTCATTGTAGGATGAAGCCGCTTGATCGTATTTGGATTGCCACCGGTACACATCTCCCAAGCCGCGCCAAGCATCCGCTTGACCCACAACACTGCCAATGCGAGCATAGATTTTTTGAGCCTCCATGTGGGACGAAGCCGCTTGATCGTACTTGTGCTGCAATCGGTAGAGGTTTCCCAAGCCATGCAAAGCGTCCGCCTGACCCGCAGCACTGCCGATGGCAGCGTAGATTTGTTTCGCTTTGGTGTAGTACGATTCCGCCTGGTCATACTTGGATTGATCGCGGTAGGCGTCTCCCAACCCATGCAGAGCATTTGCCTCGCCCTCAGGAATCTGGAGGCGAAGGTAAATCACTTGCGCCCCGTTGTAGGTCGACGATGCGTCTGTGAACCTAGATTGACCGAGGTAGGCTTTACCCAACCCGTATAGAGCGTTTGCTTGCACACGCTCGTTCCCAATACGGTTGGAAATCTCGAGGGCCTGAGTACACTTCGACTTGGCTTCGGAGTATTGAAACAGGTCGCAATGAATGGCTCCTGATCCCAGTAATGCCTGGACTTGTCCCACATAATCCCCCACCCGAACGTAAGTTTTCTCCGCTCCGCGAAAAGCTTCTTCAGCTTCCGTAAACCGAGATAGAAGACGGTAAACGCTTCCTAGTCCTTGCAGTGCATTGGCACAGCCATGCCTATCGCTGATTTGAGTATAGATCTCCTGTGATTGAAGAAAGTTTTCTCTAGCACGGTTGTAGTCGGATTGAGCGCGATAGATATGGCCTAGCCCACACAGAGTGTTCGCTCGACCTTGGTCGTCACCGAGAGCAGCATAGATTTCTTGCGCCCGGGTAAAAGTTTCTTCCGCTTCGCTGAGTTTGGATTGCAGACAGTAGACCTCTCCCAGACTCCGAAGCGCGTTCGCCCGGCCCATGTTATCGCCGATGGCAGCATACGCCCCCTGCGCCTGAGTGTAAAAGTCCTCTGCCCTAGCATATTTACAATGAGCGGCGGACACGTTTCCCAGCCAATACAACGCTTCTGATCTTTCTTCTCGATCCTTATTGCTGCTGGCGTTCTCCAGGACTTGTTGGAACAGCGAGGTAGCATCTTCGTAGCGAGCGTGCAAGTAGTACGTGCGTCCCGTTGTTAAAAGAAGTCGATTGGCTTTGGTTTTAGAGTCCGAAGGAGCTCCACCTGCAGGGGGTATTGACGGCTGAAAGGGAGGTGTGTTAGAAATTGCCGTCCGGAAACGGCCGTCAGACACACCAGCCACTTAAGCTCACGACAGCATGCGGAAATAGTCGGCCTCTCTCGAGGGCGGAACGCCCAACAATCCGTCATTAAGCTGCATAGTAGAACGACTTGCGAGAGGTATTCGTCTTCCACAGCTGACGGCACTTGGCCCTCAACTACCCTCAGCGTGATAGCCGTTCCCGAATCAAGTTCTGAGAACGGGAGTTTCTCGGTCATTATCTGGCGAGTAATTTATCGCTTTGAGTCAGTGATCATCACCAGAGCCCCGAAATACTAAAAACACCTCACTTCCCAGCACAGCCATCCAGCTGACCAAATATCACTCGATAAGCCGGGACGGTTCCCAGCGATAACTTCGGGAGGTGCCCAACGAAGTGACCAAGCAGGTCCAGTCAAGGTTAATTGATTTCCCGTTTCAACAACGTTTATTTGGTGACCGTCTTCCTCAGGAGGATGATAGCGGATCGGCCGTTGTATGCTCCCGTCGCTGGTGCCTTCGACTCCGGACTCCTCTACCACGCGAGCCGCGCCAAAATCAATAAGAACTGCACGATATGAAGAACTGACCATAACGTTGAGCTGTTGTGTTGTTGAGGTCAGACGGGAAATGATAGGTGAGGTTGTTTCAGTTAACTCACCGACTTGAGATCGCCGTAGCAAATCGGCGGTTGGCGAGTATGCAGATATTTGAGCCCTTCAAACGCATCCTGAATCTGAGAAAACCTTTTGTGGGCCCACTTCAAGTTTCCCTTTCCTGTCAAACGGTTACTTACAAGGGAAATGCGTTCGGGAATCTCCAATCTTCCCGCCGCGAGAAACTCGCTCACATTTCCATTAGGCTCCCAGGTCATAAATATCCAAGCTTTTCCGTTTTCAAAATCTTCCACGAATGCCAAGAAGCGTACAATATTTTCATGAAACAGCCCGGCCATCATTTCGACCTCATGAACAAAGGCCTACGGGTAAGGCGGTAAGTGTCTCCTAACGTATGGGAAGTATTGATGAAAATCACGTTTTCAAACATGTGCGAATCGATGCCCCGGTGAAATCGAAGCTTCTTGATTGCGGCTTTCTCTCTACGGCTCCATGGGCGACGCTTCCACGTCGCCTGGAAGACCTCACCTTTGCCACCGTATCGAGAGCTTCCCGGGGAAATATTGATTGAACTTGGGTCTGTTCGGAGCTTCGACAGCTTATCTAGTCTCTCTCGCTGTCGATCGGCAGACCTCATCAAGCGTCCTGACCGTTCCCGAACGCCAAGTAGGACCCACCGCGGAAAGCTTCCTAGGGTTTGTCCTGTTGATGACTACCTGCTCATCGCTCTGCGGCGTACTGAGAGAGTTGTCCTCCCCACCATCGTGATTGTTGGTTGGCGCTCGAGGCTGAGACTTCACGCGGTGCCTATCTTGGAGGGGTTCAAAGCGCTTAGAGACCAGCCTGTGCATGAGGAGGGTTCCCAGGAGAGTGTAAGCTCGAGAGTGGCTGGCAGTAGAAGGAGGGAAGTTATGATACTGCGGTTACAAAGGGAATATCAACGCGGATTGTCCAAGCCTTATGGCCGAACGTCGAGGAAGCTAATGCCCCTATCGATCCACGAGTCGTGTTCTGATGGAAAACTGTGCAGCGAGAATCCGATCAGCCCACTTCATGCCTCATGGAATACCCGAGGCAAGCTCAAGACCCCAAATTTTGACAAATTTTCCATCACCTTTGACTGTCATCTATCGCACATGGGGCGATTAGCGCTCTGTGGATGGAACATCGCTCGTGTGCAGTGCACTGTGATTCCCGCGAACTAGAAAGTTGCCTTATCGGGTCACAGGGAATTGCCAAAATATAGTATATTTTGCCAAGGAAAACTCCTGGCAGCGGGTCGGGTGAGGGGCATGGATGGATCAGAGTGAAATCCGGAAGGGCGTTGTGTGGATGTCCCTGTCGAAAGCGGGAGGGGGAGTGCGTTGTTCCACTGCAACCGCTTCTCGGCTGCCATGCAGCTACGCCCATACATGGGTCCCTGCAGAAGAGAAACAGATGTGAGCAGCAAAAAGAATTTCACGGCTATTTTGATGGGCTGGCCAGGAAGGTGGGATGGAATAACCTGGGGGAGGGTTGGCCGCGAGGCGAGGGCGTGACGCACCACAAGGCGGGACCCTGAATGAGAGGTTGACTTTCAACCACGCGCCCCAAAACCCTCCAATCTACATTCAAACCTTCTGTATTTGCATTGCAGCCCAGCCTGGCCCATTTGAATTTGATGACACGGGAGATGGTCAAATCACTTATTCGGGTTCGGCTTTAGTTATAGCTGGGAGCGCTGCGTCTCAATGCCTTGCTTGTGACCTAGGGGTGCCAGTGCATCAAGCACCAGAGATCATGGTCCCGAAAGGAAGCGCCCCAGCTACCTTCAAAGTCACTTCTATCCCCAAGGGTTCTGGTTCAGAGCGGGAGTCGGCGGTTCCTCATGAGATCGGAGATTATTTCCGGCGAGGGGCAGTCGTGTCGTCTCAGGAGTTCAGCAAGGACTTCACATATGACTTGAGCAAAAGTGCCAACGATCTCATTCCCCTCTTTACAGGCACCGAGGTCTGTATGCCAGCATAGGTAATGGGAAAGACCGTGTTGTGTGCAGCGTATCGTCGTCCTAAACTCAAAGCCTCGACCTTTTGCTTGAACTCATCACCAAGTGACAAGTCAGTAGTTCCCCCTTCCATAACAACTACCCATCCCTTCGCCCACTCCTTATTTGTATGCTGACGCGACGAGATAATACTATCATGCGTATCCAGAAACTCAAGACGAGAGAGAGAACAAGGCCGATGGGCAGCAGGCCGAATGGGAGAACGGAGTTGCACACCTCCGCCGGATTTGCAAGCTCCGGTGATGGAAGGTCGAGACTGACACCCTTGACGGAAACCCCTCTGGCAGAAATACGCGCGAGCAGTACCAGGGACGCCGACTTGGCCTCAAGCCCGAATTCCAGCACGACCCGAGGGTCGCAGTCAAGGCCACCTCCACCTCCCGGATCCGCGACTCGCTACTACCCGCAAAACGGCGAGCACGGCAACGACGTGAAAGAATCGCCCGCCCTTTCCCGGCGCATCTCCGCACCGACGGCATCGGCCGCAGCGGCGGCTGCTGAAAAGGATCAAGCGCCGTATCGTTTTCCCTTCAAGCTGGGCCTCTGTGCAAAACCGAATCAAGTAGAGACCACGCAGTTGCCGGGGAGACGGGTGGGGCAGCCTCCGAGACCCCTTTGGGACCCCACTTTTTCAACGACACCTATCCGCGACCGAAGGGCAGTTTCGGGATCGGCGACCTCGTCCACCTCAATATCTTCCGACGGGTTAGAAAGCGCGGTTCACCGATAGAACTGCGAGCTCGAATGTTCTTGCAGCTCACGGCGCGAAGTTGTCCGGAAGTACTTGGAGCCATTGATGCTTGAGGAGGGTCGGGATTTTCGATCGGTTCAGCACTCTGGCGGCGGCGGGCCGAATCTGCGCCTGGTATGGCGAGGAGAAGGGACAACTAGGGGTTAGTTCCGGTATGCTGTCTTGCGCAAGGCTGAGAATTCAATTCTAGAGCACCGAAGATGTAACGGAGATATCGGCGAATGGAATTAGGAGAAAATTGAAGCAGAGGTCTGTTGGGGCAAAGCGTCCCAAGTTGCATCGCGGATGTTTTCCTGAGACCCAGGGAGTGATTTTTCGTCTTTAAATATACTGTTCAGTAACAGACCTGCATATCCTATCGGAAGTGAAAAATAGATGGATTGGTTGGGGTGAGTGAGCCGAGGTCCCCGTGCGGCGGTCTCACGCGACATCACATTTCGGATCAAGCCATCCTTCTACAACCTCCCGTTCTCCGTGCTGCTTGCACCCTTCAACTCAACCAGAGGAAGTCTTCTCCTATCCTGAGCGAGGCGCCTCGAACTGCTGGCGTAGGCGAGATGGGGCTAACTCCGCGGCCATCGGCAAGGCGACGTAGCCGAAAATAGAAGTGGCGTGAACGAGGAGGAATGACGCCAGAACGTTTTCTCCTGCCTTCTTATACTTGGCGACCAACAAACACTCGGCTTTCCCCCCTTTTCCCCTCCCTCTCTTCATACGCCTGCCATCATGTCGACGCAACCCTCACCGTCAGATGCGGCACCAACAACAGCCCCTCCTCCAGCTGCCCCAACTTCGACGGAACCCGTGGTCACAACATCGAGTGATCTCCCAGCTGACGCGCCTTCATCAACGACAACGGCTCCTCCTGCACCCTCCCAGTCTTCCAGCACTCCTTCTGCTCCTAACGTTACAAAGACACCTACAACGGACAAACTAAGCAAGCGCACGTCTCTCGTGAAAACGTTTTTCAAGAAACTGCGGGACAGCAGTCCCAAGCCGAGAAAGTCGACGACTCCATCGAACAAGCCCAGCGACGCCGCAACTGCTCCTGTTAATGAAGAAGCCCCGCTTTCCGGCTCAGGAGCGGTGTTGGAGAACAAGGAGGGCGAGAAAAACGCGGTCAACCTTTCCGACTCGGTCGACCCCACGACCGCCGGAGACGCTACAACCCAACCCCAGGGCTCTGGCGTGGTCGATCAATCTCACCCGGGCCAAATCATCCCTCATACGGAGAAAAAACACCCTGGTGAAGATCCGGTCAAAGTCCGTCCTATCAAGAACCCCTATTACGTTGGTGTGTTGAACGAGGTGGATGTCCTCGTCACGAAGGAGGCGGAGAAGATCATGCAAGCCATGTCAGCAATGGTGGAAAACTCGGCCCAAGTTGGAGGTGGGCTTGAAGGAGATATTCCATGTGAGTCTTAGCCTCGGCGAAACGACGTCGGAAAAGTGGGCTTATTAGGTTTTGGATCGCAGTGAACATCCGAGATACTTTGTACCCTCATAGCGGGTCGACGCACCAGCTGGGTTTACCGAAGAAGAAGTGGTTTGAGAATTGGGCTAGCGGGATGCTCGACAAGGTGTGTTTTTACGCGTTGCCCTTGAGACCGTGAAGCGAGCTGACTTGTCCATGACGCTGCGCCGGCGAACTGGCTATTGTAGATTTTTGCGGCACGTAGCATGGGTGCGGAACACACCGTCATTAAGTTGGCAGCTTCGCATTCAAGTCTGACACGCACTTGTCTGTCCTCTCCATTAGGTGTTTACGTCATCACCGACCGCAAAACAAAAGCCAATATTTTCGAAACGATGCCCATTTTCACTCGACTAGGGATGCACTTGCTATTTGTTACTGTCAATGTGCGCACCATTATGTCTCGGTATATCTGCGAGGAGGTGACGCTGATGGGGTTTTCTTCTGGATTTCCTTTCCAGCACGAGATCTTGGACATGAAAGCCGTCGAGGGTCTCTTTTCAGATGTTTCCTTCCGACGTGAGTCGTATCTCCTCCGCGGTACTTCCCCGGAGCCCACCCTTCCTTTTTAACCGTCGTGTTTGTGCAGAGGGCAAAATTTACGATAACCCCGACCCAGCCTTCGTGATCCCGCATATCGAAGCCTTCATCGAATCGTACGGTATCAAGTTGGACGAACTGTTGGAGCCCGATATCAAAAAGTACAAAGTTCG
>WSTY01000664.1:0-15949 GCA_019633465.1 Tulasnella sp. 417 | reverse complement strand
GCACCTGAGTCGATCATTGCTTTGGGCGAGGCCGTAACTTGTTCATTCGTCATTTGAGTGGGCACAATGAGATGCGCAGTTGGATCCATAGGCATCATATTGGCATGGCTTATATTAGATACATGGGTAGTGCCTAGCAAATGACAAAGAACTTTAGCGCGACTTGGTACGGTCAATTCACGCTGGGGGGAAAACCCGGTTGTCCGGTTTGGCTTGCTGCGTAGGCGGCGAGGAAGGCCGCAAAGGGGTTGTTACTGACTGCTGAGATGGAAGGGGTCGTGGGGTTCGTCGCGGGAGCGGGATCCTTAGGCGTTCCTTCTTTGTTCCTGAAGGGATTGGTTGCGGCGATCGTCGGACGGCGGGGAAGTTGATGAGCTGATGATTGATGTCCTTCCTCTCCACAGTAGAAGCATAGTCCCAACTTCTTACGTCATTCTTTCTCTGCTTGGGTGATTGGTCCCCTTTTTGATGCGTCGATTTGGATGGGGACCGGTTGCGAGTGAGGGAAGGCGTTGGGCGCATTGGAGGAGTTGGATTGGGCTGGGGAAGCCTTAGGAGGGGGTGCCTTTGGTTTGGTCGGCTGAGTCGTCTCTTCCTTTTTTTCTTGTTGCCTCGCCCAGTGTCGATTATCGATCTTAATGGCCACCTTCACCAAATCGTCTAGGGAGGTGGGTTCGTCGATTTTGGCTAATTCATCCTTGACATGCGCTTTCAGTCCCGCGTAAAGGGTATTCTGGAGTTGCGCGTCTCCCGTCCATCCTAGGATTGCCACTAGCTCCCTAAATTCGCTCGCGTAGACTGCCGTTGACCCGGTTTGATGCAGTTTTTGCATTTTCAAGGCGGCGGTTCGCTTTTCGTCGGTGTCGTAGAACGCCTGTTCGAACTCCGTTTTGAAGGAAGCCCAGAGTATCACTCTCGGGGTGGTTGCTCCACTCAGGACTTCTTGAAGAATTGGTTGAGCCCACCTGGCGGCTTTGTCTTGCATTGACATGAGTGCGAACTGGACTTTCGTCCGTTGATCGGTGAATTGTGTTGGCTGGAGCAGGAAATAAAGTTCGCAGGCTTGGATGAATGATTTTGCGGCAGCTCCTCTTTCGCCTTTGAACGGTTCAGGTTTAGGGGCCTTCACCATTCCTCCCGTCGTTCCGCTGGTTCCTTGGACATTGACCGTGGGGGCGGCTACCGAGACTACTGGGGCCAGGACTGCGCTCGAGACTTGGCCTTGAAGACTACTGTGTCGTGCATTTGCCGCGATTACTTCTGCTTCAGCTTTCCTCAAGTCATCTCCCAGGCTTTGTATGGTGTCGTACATGGTTTTGACGAACGCTTTAAGGGCGGTTTCGTCCATGGTGCTGACGTCGGGAGCTGGGGCGCTCATCTTAGAAGTGGTTTTTGCTTAGTTCGTATTCGTAGTTTTGGAGGAGGTCGTCGATCTGGACTCTCTGGACTGGGGTAGGTTCGTAGGGGATATACAACCCGTCGGTGGTATCGAGAGTAGCGTAAGGGAAGATGACTTGGGAGAGTTTCTGGAGTCGATCTTCGACGTTTGCCAAGTCAAGGTAATAATAGTATCGTCCGTGGGTTGCTTCTTCGATTCGTTCTAGGATGGCTGGTGACGATGTGCGGCTCCGACGAGCGGTTTGTCGTGGTCTGGGGCTAGGGCTGGTGTCTTTGATTTCGCCGAAGAGGATATATTCGACTGTGGCTTCTTCAATGAAATTGATAAGGTCGAGCTTCTGCTGAGCCTTGAAAGCTTTGATTTTCTTGGCGGTTCCTGGGGCGGTTGCATAACTGTTGGCGACTGGGGCTTGGGTTCGATATACTGGCATTCACTTGGTTAGAGCGGGTTGCTTGTTGGGCGATTCCGCCTAATGTCAAGACTTAGGTCAAGGGGATAGCAAGGCGCTCTTCTTGGACGATGGTTAACAGAGAGATGTCACTAGGCGAGGTCCTCACACTAGCACGATGGTCGAGGGGATACTAGGATTGAGTAGACGAGAGGCAGAATGAGGAACAACCCTCCTCATTCCACTGGGTTTATATACTCGACGAAAGACTATTCTAGAATGTCCATGAATAAGCGAATGACAAACAAACGAACGTTTTACATGAGGCCATCAGTCAGCGAATGTGTAACGACAGGTGGTGAACGTGAGGCGCTGACGCGTCGACGATCGATCGAGCCTTGAGGGCGAAACGAGGGTGGCGTGGGAGTGTTGGACGGAGTTAAGGTGATACGACGGAGGAGGTCATCACAGGGGGGGTGGGGTAGATCTGTATTCAAGCCGTATAAGGCATGTTTGTATCCTATTTGAGGGACCAGCTCGATACGTGGAGATCGACGAGGACGAACCATCACTGTAACCTGAAGGGACCTAGCCGCGAAGGTTCTCCAGAAGGACGAAAAACAGATGGAGCGCAAGCGGCATGGTGTGTGTACATTGACTAGAACAACAATCTTCATATAAACTTCATATAAACTGGGAAATCCAGGCTTTGTAAGTGAAGCTTGAGCTTTGGAGATATGGCCTGACTGAAAGGGGTATCTAGATATGCAAAAAACAAGTCATTCCAATTACAAGAGGCCGGTGCTTCACCGGACCGTAGCAGCTATCCTCGAAAGCACGAAGAGGCTCCTTAGGGATATCACTTTCAGTTCTTCCTAGCTATTGGATTTGCTACTTTTCTGGAAAGTGTTTGGGACAGGCTACCGTCGCCACCATAAAGCATTTGAGTAGCAACCCCGTGATTTTAGCAAATAACGCCGCGACCGTGAACCCCGCCTGACAAACCTCCATCTCCCTATCGCATACCGAGCGAACTAGCTGAAGATCTCTATAGGGCCTCACTGCGCAATTAGATAACTTCAGATAAAATGCCCCCCCAAAACGTTCCTCGGGAATCAGGAGCTCAGATAGCTTCCCCGACTTGGCAAAATAGAGGACCTCCTGTTATCTGATGCCGGTCATCTGCTAAGCGGATATATAATGTCGGGGACGAAGGCACTAGGAATCTCGCTCTTCCTTGAGAAGGACCGCTCCCTCGCCTTAAACTCGATCACTGAATCGCGATGGCTAGCGGAGTTGCCGATTTGGAAGCTCTCCTTGCAACTTCGCATTCATCATTTCTTTCTGCTTCCTCCACTGCTGGCTCGCAGGAAGATTCACACCAGCACATTGCAGCGGCTCGCGGAACCTTGACGCCTCCAAGCATCTTGCCCACGGGGCCTTGTCCCTGCGGTGCTAGGATCGAAGTGGGTAACGTGTTATCTTGTATCGTGCCGCGGGCTTAATCTTCCGACAGGCTCTTCAATTGTCAAAGCAGATTAATGATGTCAAGACCGAAGTAAGCTGAGGTCCCGTTTGATAATATGTGAGTTTGATTTGTTTAACCTTTCCCAGGTTCGCCAGGGCACCAGTCAAATTCGGGAACTCGTTCAAAGTATGGCAGCGCTCAAGGAAGCAATAATAAGTCTGCGCTCCGCCTTGTTAACCTCAAAGCCTGTTTCTGGAAGCGATGTAGGTCTTTTTCCGTTCCGGCTTTAATTGTCTCTGAAACCGTCCTGCTGCAAGCTTCGCGTGGCGTCTCAAACCCCAGGCGTGAATGCCGTTAGCATCTATACAAACACGTCTGTGGTCGACAGCTCTAAGGTGAGGATCCCTCTTCCGGACAGCATTCTGGAATGGGTTCTCATTCAGCCCCACTCTTGACCCCGGCTCGCTCTCAGTCCATCCTAAAAGTCCCAGCAAATGACTCTGTTCTAAGTACAGCTACACCCGTCGGCTCCCCTGGTCTTCCTGGCCCTCTTCCCGGACGCATCGCTTCCAAATCCAAGAGTGGCTCCGGAACCAAATCCGCATCAAAGGGGAGGAAAGGCCCTGCAATATCTCCTCCGCCCACCCCTGCGGCTGTCACGACCACGGCGGAGAGTCCCAAATTTACCATTATCAACCCTTCCTCCTCTTCTAAGCTAACATCTCTCACTACATCGGGGGTCTCGGGGAAGGCGGCGGAGAATCCCAAGCCCGTGGCCAAATCAAAGGACTGCACATGCCACCTTGTACCTTGCTCGGCTACCGAGAAAGAGGCTTCAAGAGCAGTGAAGTGTTCAATATGCTCAGATGATACAAGTACACTGGTAGCAAAAGCAAAAGACATCAGCAACGTGGAGAATTTAGGAAATACAGGGCCCCATCCTAAGCCACCCGTTACAGCGACAGCACTGGATTAGTGTGTAATGCCTCCATCGGTACTTTATTAGCAGCCACTCACTCGCCGGCTAACAGTTTCAGCTCATGGAACAACGGAGAACTAAATTTCGCTCGGGGGGACAAGATTATAATCCTTGATTTCCCAAACACTCCCGTTGGTTGGATGTATGGGGAAATTGTCGAGACACGTCGAGGAATCTTTCCCGGTACGCCACTCAGAGTTCGTAGTTGCATTTAGATCGGCTGATAAGATATATTTTACCTACACTAGCTCGGCATGTGCCAGAGTTACCAGGCCCAGACGTCGAGAACCTCTTAAAAAATAATCATAGCACTGAAAACTCTGAAGTGGCAGGGCCACGTCTCAAGTCCCCGTTGACTACCAAAGCTCTCTATCAGTGCGTAGAGTTTCTTATGGGCTTCCTTCGCACCAAATGACATTCTGTCATAGATTTATTACAAGCAGGCGAGGCGAACTGACCTTTAACAAAGGAGACACTATCACAGTCCTAGATTCTCCAGATACTCCAGTCGCTTGGATGTATGGAGAAACCGTAAAGAAGCGGCAGGGTATCTTCCCTGGTAGGTTTTGCACGCTTCAAGCCTGGAGTTCGGTTGATTCATAAAATTACTTACCCATTCCGCTGCGTAGCTCGCTATGTGAGCCTTGGATAAGACCAACTGCCCTAGGGGGAGGGGGAGTTTCATTTTAAGATCGGCCAACTTCAACGGGTGTATGAAGGCAAAGTTGGCGAGCGATCGGGCCAGTTCGGAGTAGTTTCATTTCCACTTCGCTTTTGATAGGAATACCGTTATACATTGAAATTTGGACTAGTATAAAATCGGTAATAGCCGGACCCGAAGATACACGTATTCCCTTTTTGAAAGTGAGACCGATATTGAAGTTAATCGAGACATGTGTGTAACGGATCATTAGGCGGTGCCTTGCACATTCTCGGGAGGGCTTCTGGTTTCCACAATTGGGTGAGGGAGGTTCCCCTCTTTGTAATCACCTCGCGAAGAAGCTGTACGCAATTGGTACCCTCGAACACGCTCAGTCACCATCAGGACGGTCACTCCCCCTCTTCGTTCCGATAAAGGTCTCTCTAAAGTCCGGTCTTCGTCACTTGCAATGGATGGCGCGTATCAAGGCACGGGATATGGGGCGCCAACACACTGGATTGCACCCTTCTCCCATGCTCCCAGCGACTCTCGGGCACATAACATCGCCAACTTCCCTCCTAATTATCAGCTCCCTTTCTATAATGGACCATTCCAGGCGACCGCTTCCATGGCGTCCGGAGCATCAGGGCTCGCGGGGACGGGAGTAGTCCCTCCCTCGCCTTTCCCTCTCCTCCCCAATGTCAGCTTGGCCCCAAAATCGCGGCCTCTCAGGATTTCGAATCCGACGACGGGAAAAGCGGTCATTCCACAGTCGCCGGACCCTGTCACTCGAGCCCGGGCCGTGGCCAGCCCTCAACCAGTCCGACCGGATTCGGAACGGCCACTTACCAAAAAGGAGAGAAAGCAACAGGCTAAGTTGGAAGCCGAGAAGAAACGACAGGAAGATGAAGAGAGCCACCGATTAAGGACAGAGGAGGAGGAATCGGGGAGAGGCAGCAAGTGGGGAGGCGGGCTCTCAGGGGCGAGTGGGACGGGAAGGAAAGAGAAACCGCCCAAAAAATCAGCGACGCGTGGAGAAGGGGAATTCCGGATCAAAGCGATGGAACAGAATCTGGCGGCCTTGGATAAGAACGAGCGGGATGATCAGCAACGCCAGGAGATGAGCGACAACACAGAAGATCTCCGCATGATGGGTGAAGAAATGAATGCGAAATTTGCTTCGAAAGCCAAGGGAAAAAGAAAAGCGAAAGGGGAAACGGTCCCCCCATCGTTTTTATCTTCCACCGTCCCCGACTCCCCGCCGACGCCTGTAGCCACTCCACTTATACCGGAAGATCCTTGGAACGATGTAGACCGATATCAAGCTGAGGCTCAAAGGTCGATCTCCACCAAAGTTTCGGACCGGAGGACAGGAAAAGCGGTCGTTCTACGATCACCGGATCCTGCAACTGCCGGTGTCGTGCAGGCGATTCAACCCCTACGCCCGCCTAACAGAAAGGAGAGGAAGATGTTGGCTAGACTGGAGGCTGAGGAAGAGATGAGGGCGGAAACCGAGTCAAGGGAAGAGGACGCAAAAAGCGTGGTCGAGGAAGATCTTCTCAGGAAAGAGGGGAACTGGATTCAACGAGAAAAGGAAGAGCAGGAAAGCAAGGAACGCGAAGACACTCAAGCTCAAGCCGACGAAGAACACAGGTTCGCCAAAGCAGCTAAAGCTATTATCCGGGCTGAAAGGCGAAAAGAGGCTGAAGCCAAGGCCAAGGTGGAGGAAGAGCAGAGGCTGGTCAGGCTCGCAGAAGAGGCTGTGGCTAGATTCTGGGCTAAAAGTCAGGAAGCAGGTAAGAAGAGAAACGACAAGTTTTAAGCCTTCCCCACGAACTCAAGTGCGGGAGTTTCAGCGCCTCCCGTAGAACTGCCTTCTGAACCAGGCTTCACATCTACTCAACGGCCCTCTTCGACCCTAAAACTACCCCGGAAATGGGATTCAGTCTGGAGGATTGACGATCTGGATAGAGTGGTGTACCCACAGGGCATACAACGTCCTTCGGCGAAACTGGATAACGGTCGTATGATGCCGAGCGGCAAGTATAAGTGAGCGCTTGTTTACTCGGTTCGGCAATTCGCTTACTACCAGTCGATTTGGGCTCATAGGCACGTATACAACCGGGAATTCCTGATGCAATTTATGCGGGTCTTCAAGGAAAAGCCCGAATTCGCCAGCAATCTCGAAGGGCTTGGTGTCGAACGCGGAGATGAGACCTATCAAGTCAACAACCCTGGGCCTAAACAAAGTAGCCGTGCAAAGGGTCGCAGAGGGGGCGCTACAAGTGGATCACTCGCTGCTCCTTCGTCTCCCGAGAGCACTGGGCTTGGTCTTACAGGTTTCCCGGGAAGAATCAGTCGCCCACCCCCAACGACTAGTCAGGAACGGTTCATGGTCCCACAGAGAAGAGTAGAACGGATACCCGCTTTCCGAGCCACAAGTCCCGGTCTTGAGCCTGAGATTGCACCTCCCTCCCCCGATGGCCAAGATTCCTCGATCGCGCGAGGAGGACCAGAGGACGAGGTATAACCTTTCTCACAAAGAGTGCGTCATTGTAACTAGGGACCCTTACTGACTATGATACCTAGGATTTGGCTTCAGATGATCTCGTAGAGCAAGTCGAAAAGGCGCCGAAAAGGAAAATGACGGAAGCTGCAGACTATCACGCTCTCAATGCAGTAAGAATCTCGTTGGAGTGCTCCATATACGCGAGGGAGTGCTGAGTTAGTCTTTGGACTCTTAGATCTTGGAGCTGAGCCAGCAAATGAAGATGCTATTGCAAGAAATGAAGGACCTAAAGGATGAGGTTCGGGAGCTTCGTACTGAGGCAACGGATAAAGATAGCGGAGAACGTAGCAAGGTACTGGTCTAGCCCACAGTTGCTCGCAGTCTAACGCCAAAGCTGAGCCTTTCTCCAGTCACCCCACCCTGAAGGTCCAGCTCCGAAAGCCGCAAGAACCGCAACGGCTACGCAGCAGTAAGCTTTCGGGAACTCTCCTTCGATGCCTTTTGAAACCTTGGCCGTGACCTCCTGGACCAATCCCATAGGTATTTCGTAATGAGAGAGGGTGAATTGGAATTTTCTCCAGGAGATGTCATTACCGTTCTCGATACGCCGCAGGGCACGCGCCGCGGGTGGTTGTATGGAGAGGTTAATATCACCAGGCGAGGGCTATTCCCTGGTGCGTCCCCAAACCGTCCTCAGCTGTTCGTCTTGATGTCGCGAGCTGACGTGTTGGCCATCGGGTTCGAAATTTTGGCGCCTAGTCACCCATGTGAAGCTACAACAAGGATAATTGGGGTGCTGTGGGGCGTGGGCGACCGCAGAGCTTCGTTCCACTGGTTATAGGGCAAGACTGCAAGTAGTACCCAATGACATACTAAAAGATTGCGAATGGGCGCGCCATTCTTAGTTTCCTGGCGTATCATTCCTAGATACAGCGCGTTGAATTCATGTGAACGTGACGAGCGGCAGATGTTTGCTTATTTATTTATTTTCGAGCGCCCGTATCTGTCAGGGAAGCGAAATTAGAAGTCGTCGAAGAAGGGGCTGTCAATATCCTCACACCTTCGACATTACTCAATGTTCTGTGACGGGTCCTTGGGGGAGGGGGGAAATAGCAACGAAATTCACCTTGATTGGCCGCATTTTGAAAGTAGTTATCTCCGACCTTTATATTTATCATGGCTATCCAAGGAAGATAGTTCTGAGAACGATCGCCAAGACAGTAAAGAAATCAGGAAGAAAGGGGATTGTAGTACTGAAACTTCCATGCTGAGCGGTTTCAGACTCCCGACCCCCTTCCCGTAGTGATGAACAATTCAGCAAAGCCAAGTCGAAAGCAAATGCTCTCTGGCACTTCGGACTCTCCGCGTTAATGTCGGCCAAAAAGTAATGCTGCCTAAGAGCTTTCATGCGGTAACACAATGCCCCGTAGAGTCCGGTGGAAAGCATGTAGAAGTTCCCCCACCATCTTCAGTGTAGCAAGACATCAAGTAAGCATCGCCTTCTCATCTCAGCACCGATTTTGGTTTGGGCGGTTCTTACCTTCGTGGGAGAATACGCGTCTTTCTAAACTCCGAAGCCGTCGCGTTCTCGTGTCCTGTCGCTCTCCTCCCTCTCCCTCTCCCACTTCCTACTTAACCACTCGCACCTTTCTACTTAAGACGTATCATCAACTATTCCTACGAAATGCTTGCAAAACTATTCCGCCGCCGTCAGGCGACCACCAGTCCGTCATCCGCATTTGAGATTAGTCCAACACCATCCCAGCCAACCGACCCCAAAACGCCATCTAAACTTGTTCAAGGAATCAAGAAGATAAAAAACGCTCTTAGGCCCAACCGACTGAGCAGAAAGGTGATTGGGACGTTTCTATCCGTGCCTACCAAAGGGAGCGACACTGACGCCATCGACCCCATCAGGGTCTTGACGACCCAGCAAGTCATAAGGTTCCGCAAAACCATGAAACTAGCCCCCCAAATGAGGTTTGTCTTGCTACCTACGAGTTATCTATCCACATTTGCCTAATTATCTTTGGCCCCTGCACGGTTTAGTCAATCCGGCGCCGAGCCATCTGGCGGCCGACGATTATCGGCTTCAACAATCTCTCCCAATCCCCACGCGCCACGATCTCGGCCCAAACGCCACTTTGATCAACGGGTCTCCAACAGCGGGTCCACCTTTCAGCGCTAGATTCACCCCGCCACGCTCCCACTTCCCCATCAACCCGTCCTCGGCACCGCTACCTACAACTCGCGGCAGCCTCGCAAACCATCCTCCCCGCGTCCCACACCCATTCCACACCTCTCGAGCTGGTCTTGAGACTCTGAGACCGCGGATGGCAAAACTCAAAGCAATGGAGAAAGAGATCTGGTGCGACCAGGGTCCGAAGAGGGGAGCCACCTGCGCGGCGGGGCAGGCCCAAGTCCGCGTCCCCCCCATTACCCGCATCGCCGAGCGATACGCTCCCCAAGTCTCCACAACCTACGACGCCGGGAAGCACATCGCTCAAGAGGTCAGGGCTCCCCCTAAGCCCAAAAGGCAGCGGCACGAAGAACGGGAGAAGCGGTCGGAGATCGGAAAGGACCCGAGGAACACCAAGGGTCACCTTAGGACGGGCGCGGTTGATCACGGCAATCCCGTCGCTCGGTTACGTGACCTCGAACAGCTCGTGAATCAAACTTATGAGCTTGAGCGTAGCCATTCGAGTCAACCGCCGCGGAGGTATCTAGTCTCCGAGCATCCTCATCGGTGGAGTGATGATACGGAGAACCAACCGATGTTCTCCCAAAGCAACGTCGAAGGAACTCGTTCCTCTACCGCGAGGGGCCCGTCCAGGCATCATGGCCGGAACAGTGGCCCAAAGCTCACCGGCACCGCGGATGCTGCAGGCCAGACGACCCACTGGTTGAATAACGACAGAACCTCCTCACAAGGCTCTGTCACCCACCCTCCTCTCTCGACTATCCAACCTCCAGTTGCGGTGCTCGCCGTCAACTTCGGGCCTAGCGAAGGAGCGGAGGGGTCCTCGAACGACGACGGAGCTCAGGGGCCAACTAGGAACCCTTACATGTGGTTCGGCCAGACCGTCTTCGACGGACCCCCTGAAAACGAGGGCCCAGAACAACACTAGACGGCCTCGGGAAACGCGCGTTCGCGCTGCAAGTCTTGAACTTGCGCCGAACCGCGTTGGACACCGGTATTACGACGACGGAGGGAGTGGTTATACCAGGTTTGAGTCTCTGGTAGACTCAGGCTTGGTGGGCACTGCTAGATGCGTGCCTTTTTATTCGAGTGTGCTGCATAGGCTGTGCCAGTGCGCCGCTTGATGAACAACCCCCTTCGTCTTCGAAATCTCCTATCCATCCCCGGCCTTCTCATTTCCTTCTGCTCCACCACCCTCAACTCTTACCGCGCCATACTCAAGACGGATCGACATTCCAAGCCAGGAGTCTTGCACGACAATCACGACCTATCACGAAGACAATCACGACCATCAAGACTTTACATGTGTTCCGAAGCCACTGGTAGATTCGGACTCGGGACGGGGACTGTTGGGAAAAGGGCTTCCTCGTTGAGCGAGCAGCAACAGCAGGCTAGTGCGCCGCCGTAAAAAGCGTGCAGCATAGGCAGGCTGATGCGCCGGGAAACGTGGAAGTCCTTTTCGTCTTCAGTCCGCCCAGCATCCTCCTTGGATCCCGATGTTTCTCTACTACCTCTTCGTCGAACACTCTCCCCTATTCTAATCCTCGCTTTTCATCGCTCGAGTTCGCTTCGTTTAATGTTTTGGCTTAACTGTCTCTTCAGCTTTCCCCTTTCTCTTCGTTCTTTCACCCCGCTCATCCAGTTCCATAGTCATTACTCACTTCGCTCTCGCATTACATTATTCCGCTAACAGCAATCCCATTGTACTCCATCACCTGTCCTATACCTCCTAACGTCTATTGTTGCGCTTCAAATTCTTTGTTAACTTTCTCTCTCGCATCCCCTCTGGTGTACTCCGCTCTGAATTGCTGATCGACCTTTGCTCGTTATGTTTAATTGCATATCTCGTGTGGCCGTCACTCTCTCATTTGCGTGTTAGGAGTAGAAATTTCGCAACCCCGTCCCATGAGAAGCACGCCTAGTCAACTCCAACCAACCGGGCACAAAGAAGAGAGGAATGAAGTATGCAGTATGGCGAGTGATGAGGTGTGTTGTCAACGGTAGCATTTCCTTCCATGCACATCGTGAAGACCCCTGCTCGTCTCGGACAAAGTGACCTCGTCTGGGTGGGATAGATTAATATGCGTTGAAGGGAGCATCCAAGAACACCAAGAAGGCAGTCCTTGCCGGTGAAGGGCAAAGTCATGTGACCTGTTTCTGGTTTGTTTGTTTTGCGAACGACTTTTTTCCCATGCCCAGACGCCACCTCCAAAGCAATCGCTTGAGCCTTGACTACACTCTGATGAATCCTACTCAACGCTTTCGTTCGTAATCCGTGGAGGTCTCACCATTTCCTATTTACTCTTCCAAGCCCCTCGCTATAATCACCGCCGTGACGGGAACGTGTTTGAACGAAAACCCTCCCGCGTCAGTTTTACCTCCAACAGCACGGCCGTTCCCTTCAATTCGCTCGTGATAGGAGTGCTTCATCTTTCCGAGTCGCATAATCTTTACTTTCTAAATCCGAGGTGCCATGTTTCCTAACGGGGGACCAAGTTGGTCGGGCTATCCTCCTCAAAATCCGGGGTACCCTTACTACTATCCCAGTGCCTACTATCCACCATACAATAACGCCACCAGCGTTCCACCTCCAAACCCGTCTGCGCCCGGCCCTAGTTCATCGCCAGCCACGACCCCCACGACCCGTTTGACCACGAATGCTCGCGAATTTGTGCCTGCTAGGACGGCCGATTCGGCATCTGTGACTCCCTCTCCAGGCTTCCCCTTGCCCAAGAGGTCGAGCATTCTAAAAATTTCGGACCCGAGGACGGGAGAACGAATCGTTCCGCGACCGCTGGATCCTGGAAACGGGGCTGAAGCGACCGGCGTTGAGCGACCGATTCCACCTCAACGCCCGCTTACCAAGAAGGAGAAGAAAGGGTTGGCTCAGGATAAGCTGAGGGCAGAAGCTAGGGCGAAGGAGCGATTGAGGAAAGAGGAGGAAGAAAAGAAAGCGAAGAAGGACGCCGAGGATGCCGAGACACTCATAAGAGCGAGGGAAGAAGTACTAAAGAAACGAGAGGAGGAGGCAAGGAAAAGGGCGGAAGAAGACCTTCGCAAGAAAAAGGAAGAAGAGGACCGGATTCAACGAGAAAAGGAAGAGAATAACGCCACCAGCGTTCCACCTGCAAGCCCTTATGTGGCCGGCCCTAGTTCCTCGCCAGTCACGACCCCCTTGACCGCGAATGCTCCCGAACTTGTGCCGACTGGGACGACTGATTGGACACCTGTGACTCCCTCTGCAGGCTTCCCCTTGCCCAGGAGGTCGAGTATTCTTAAAATTCCGGACCCGAGAACGGGAGAACGAATCGTTCCGCAACCGCCGGATCCTGTAAATGGGGCTCAGGCGGCCGGCGTTGAGCAGCAGACAGCACCCCAGCGCCCGCTTACCAAAAAGGAGAGAAAGAGGTTGGCTAAACTGGAGGCTGATGAAAAGCTGATGGCAGACCCCGAGGCGAGGGAGCGGTTGAGGAAAGAAGAAGAAGAAAGGAAAGCGAAGAAGGACGCTGAGCACGCTGAAGCAATCCGAAAGGTGAGGGAAGAAATACTAAAGAGTCGAGAGGAGACGGCAAGAAAGAAGGAGGAATTCGTACTAAACAGGCGAAAGGAGGAGGCAAGGAAGAGGGCCGAAGAAGAGCTTCTCAGGAAAAAGGAAGAAGAGGGCCGAATTCAACGAGAAAAGGAAGAACGGGAACGCGAGGAAGCTGAAGCTAAGGCTAAGGCGGATGAAGAGCAGAGACTGGTTAGACTTGCACAAGAGCCTGTGGCTGGGTTCTGGGCCGAAAGGCAGGAGGAAGGTAAGAAGGGAAACGTCAATTCCATCCGTTTGATATTTCACCACGGACTCAAGTGCTGGAATCTCAGCGTCTCCCACAGGAATAATTGCTGGCTTAGGTCCCGCATCGACTCGACCTCCCTCTGCAACCCCAAAGCTGCCTCTGAAATGGGGCTCAGTCTGGAGCACCGAGGATCCGGATATGGTGATAAATACAGAGGGTACACAGAGCCCTTCGGCTGAATCAGATTACGCCCGTACCTTGCTAAGCGGCAAGTACAGGTGAGCGCTCATCTAATCAGTTCGGCAGCGCCGGGACTACCGGCTAATTTTTGTGCGGACTTTCTAGGCGCCCAAACAGCCGCAACCTTCGACCAGATCCCCCGCCTGTTCGCAAAGAGAGGCCCGAAACTGTCAGAAATCTCGACAATGTTGACGTCGAGCCACAAGACGACGCCTCTACAGTCAACATCCCGTCCTCCAGAACAACTGGCCAAGTACGAGATCGCGGCTCCTATCTGATCCACGAGCGCACTTCCGCATCCGGAATGACTAGCGAAGGACGCTTCCTGGCGTCTCAGAGGAGACTCCAAGCGATTGCAGCTTCCCAAGCCGCAAGCTCCAGTCCTCAACCTGGGGTTCCACCGAGTCCTTCCTACAGCCAAGGCTCTTTCATCGCGCGAGGAAGACCGAAAGACCAGGTAAAGCATCACTCAAACTTTTCTATCAGTGATCCTTTCTGAAGACGTTCGCGAGAAGGTAGCTTCAGATGATGCTACGGAGGACGGCCAGAGGCAATCAGGGAGAACACCAGCGGAACCTGCGGACCCTCGCGCTCTCACAGCGGTGAGTGTCTGATCAGAGCCTTGACAGACGAATGGGCACTGAGCGGATTTCCGGACTCTCAGATCTCTCAACTCAGCAAACAAATGAAGGAACTCTTGCAAGAAGTGAGAAAGCTAAGGGGTGAGGTTCAGGAAATTCGTAGCGAGACTCAAAGTGAAGAGAAAGGAGAGCCCAGCAAGGTAGTGCGTCAGCCCGCAATCACTTGCAATAACGTGCTGAATTCTGGTGTCTATCTCAGTCCCCCGAACGCGAAAGTTCAGCCCCGGAAGTGAAGAAAACCGCAACAGCTACCCAGCAGTAAGCTCTCTGTTAACTTCCCTTAACGCGTTTCTAAACTCCGGCCTGTGCCTCCGTGGACTAATCGCATAGATATTTCATCATGAAAGAGGGTGAACTCGATTTTTCTCCAGGAGATGTCATTACCATCCTCGACGCGCCGGAGGGGACACGCTACGGATGGCTGTATGGAGAGGTCAATATCACCAAGCGAGGGTTCTTCCCTGGTGCGTCCCCGGACCGTCCCTTGCTACTCGTCGAGATACCGTGAGCTGATGTGCTTGGGTATCGTGTTTGGGTTGTGATTCTTAGCCACTTACGTGAAGTTACAACAATAGCGGGGAATAGGGACAAAGTGAGAGGGTTCATGACGGCATGGCTTCGTTCAGCTGGTTATAGGGCAAGATCACGAGTAAACGTAGCGCCCAATAGCTTAGAAAAAGAGATTGCGAATGGTTGCACCATTCTTAGTTTCCCCGTGTATCATTCCTGGATCCAGCTTGTTGAATTCATGTGAACGTGACCAGCCGCAGACGTTTATTTATTTATTTATTTTCGAGCGCCCGTATGTAAGACGTCAGGGAAGCGAAATTAAAAGCAGCCAAAGAAGGGGCTGTCCAGATCCTCACACCTTCGACATTACTCAATGTTCTGTGATGGGTCCTTGGGGGAAAAGCAGTAAAGAAATTCATGTCGATTGACCCAATTTTGAAAGTAGTTACCTTCAAACTTTATATTATATGCATCATGGCTATTCCACTGAAGTTATTTATAGAGAACGATAACCAAGAGAGTGGGATAGACAAATCAGGACGACAGGGGGATTGCGGTACTGAAAGTTCCATGCCTAGCCTTTCCAGACTTCGGCCCCCTTCACGTAGTGATGAACAATTCAGCAAAGCCAGGTCAAAAGCGACTACTCTCTGGCAGGCCGGACTCTCCGGTTCAATTTTAGCTAAAAGTAATGCTACCCCAAGACCTTTCATGCGATAACACACGGCCTCGTCGAGTCCGGTGGAAATCACGCAGACGTTCCCCCATCATCTTCAGTGTCGCAAGATATCAAGTAATCATCACCTTCTCACCTCAGCACCGATTTTGATTTGGGCGGTTCTTACCTTCGTGGGAGAATCTGCGCCTTTCTAAACTCCGAACCCGTCGCGTTCTCGTGTCCTCTCGCTCTCCTCCCCCTCCCTTACCCACTTCCTACTTAAGCACTCGCACTTTTCTACTTAAGACGTATTATCGACTATTCTTACGAAATGCTTGCAAAGCTATTCCGTCGCCGTGAGCCGACCACCAGGCCGTCACCCCCATTTGAACCTGGTCCAACCCGGTCCCAGCTAACCGACCCCAAGACGCCATCTAAACTTGTTCGAGGACTCAAGAAGATAAAAAAAGCTCTTAGGCCTAACCGACTGAGCAGAAAGGTGATTGGGACATTTCTAACCGTGCCTGCCAAAGGGAGC
>WSTY01000663.1:0-15953 GCA_019633465.1 Tulasnella sp. 417 | reverse complement strand
CTTGGAATGTCTCCAGCTCTGCCACAGCTGGCAAGCCGCCTCCACGCAAAAATTTCTCCGCTAGCCATTCGATCCCGCTGGCAGGTCGCGTGGTGTTGTTGAATTGGATTCGGATCGCTGAGTCTTTTCGGCCCCGTATGTGGATCTTCATTCCAACGTTATCCTTTCCGAGGGTTATTTCAGCTAGTTCTGTTCTCTTTGATTGTTCGATAATTAGCGGGACTATGTGGTCGAGGTTGCCACTCCAAATTCGGTCCGCGGGTAGTCCTTGAAATAGGCATTTGAGGTTGAAGTGTCTGATGGAAGGGGAGTCGATGCTCCCTAGAACGGCTTCAACGAGGCCGAATGGTAGGTTGACCAACTGTATCTCCCGCATCTTGTTCATGATCACTGGACTCGACTTTTTACTTTGGGTGAAATCGGCCCCAAAACTCTCCGGAACCGTCACGTCTTCAATATCTACCTCCTCCAACTCCGTATTCGCTTCCATCAACCGCCGTACTTGCTCCATTGTAGGCGAGTACCTTGGCATTCCTTTGATCTTCAACGACCTTAATCCCACAAGGACAGTCGAGTCCCATCGGATAGGAATGTTCTCCAACGTCACGTCCTTCAATCTCCCCGCTTGCCCGCAAAACAGGTCCAGAGGATGATCAATGCTGCAATGCCCGAAACTGAGCCTCAGCTCTTCCAACAGCGGAGCAGGTTTTTCGAATATGTCCGATACCTTATACGTAGAAAGTGAGGACAAGATCAACGACCGAACCCGATGCGAGTGTGGGATGATCAACGCCAAACACGCCAACGTTGCGGTAAGTCGTTGAACGGCCCTCGAGTCCGCACCCGGCCCGCAGTTGTACTCCCCATCCGAAAAGCACCTGATTTCCAATGGGCTTGTCCCAGATTTACGCAGGAAGTGGGGAATGGTGGTTTGAGGACACGAAAACTCGATGACAGACCAGAAGCGGGGGGTCCCTTCGACCAAGGTTCGCCATGACGAACAGACCGAGGCGACGGTGTGTAGACGCTGGAGGAATGAGCAAGAGATCTTTCGTTGCCATGGATCGACTATGGAGAGCCAGAGGATGTTGCTGGCGATTTCTTGAGGAAACTGATTGAAAGGGATGAGGCCGTTCCGTTCCTTTTTACGTTGAATCAGGCGGGCATTCAGACTCGTTAGTGTTTCCTCGATAGCGTATATTTCTCCGTCGATTCCTTGAAGTACGTTGTCACGGCTTCTACAAGTCCATTGTCAGAAACTTTCATGTAAACGGGTTTCGAGCGTAGCCAACCTATCCAGGCCGAACCTTGGCGGTTGGTCACATTCTACATGTTGAGATGTTCGGCGAACGTGGTTGAGGATGAGCTCTGTAGCGTCGTTTATGATATGTTCCGGCACGCCTGGCATGACTCGTCTTTGAAATGGCTAATCTTGAGAGAAAGTGACGGCAAGCGGCGGTGGTGGCGAGTGATAGCCTATTTAAAACCCCGTCACGCGGAGTTGAAACGCGGACCAGCAGTTGTCGGCGACGATTCAGGCACTGGTGAGTAGGACTAGCATAAATAAGGGAGTCTATTACTATCAAAATGCACAAATAAGTATTCTATGATGCATCGTTAGTTATGCCAACTCCGTGTGCAGCCACTAAGTGCCTTCGGAGGTCGTACATCCTGCTGAAGACGTGAAGACAAACTTCCTCGTCATCGTCTAACCCCGTCCAAGGACATTGGAGAACACGCTTCTCTTGACCAACGTAGGCTCTCCCAGTCGCTTTGGCCACCACAGAGGTCGAGCTCTCGTCCGGCGCTGTTGAGGGCTTGCACGTTCGCAAATGATGTTGCAAGTTTCGCTTGTACCCGAAGCGTTTCGAGCACCTGGCGTTCGTGCAGCCGAAAGGCAGTTGGCCCAGGTGCTTGACCTTGTGATGAGATTTTAGTGCTTGAGCCTAGTTAAAAAGGCGCATTCGTTAAAAAGTGCCAATGCCAAGGCTTGAGAGATGCCGATGAGGGCCTACCGTTTTGAAGGACAGGTCGCAACCATCCTCCTGACAGGGGAATGACCTTCCATCATCATAGTTCATTCGAAGTCGCTTCGGGCGCGGTCCCTCTAAGCTAATCGGGGAATCAATCATCGAACCGGTTGACTCGTCTTCGTCCATCTGGCCCCCATGCGCGCGCAAGTGGGTTTTTAGAGAGTGGGCATCTTTGAATGTCTTTCCATGACAGTCTGGGTGGTGACAGGTAGGAGGGTGAATCTCCCGGTTATGCGTTTGAAGCGCCGTCCAGGTCCTAAAGTACAACGGTGTCTGTTTGCCCGAAGTGTCTTGAACGCTACATGAGACGTCAAAACAAGCGTAACGATCTTCTAACAGGGGAAGATTAGCTTCGACACAAATTTTCTCTCGTCGTCGACAAGCGTAATCAGGCCCACCTTGGTGCGTTTTCAAATGAGCCTTTAGCTTCTGATTGGTTGCGAACGACTTTCCGCATCC
Source organism: Tulasnella sp. 417 (assembly GCA_019633465.1). Taxonomy (NCBI): domain Eukaryota; kingdom Fungi; phylum Basidiomycota; class Agaricomycetes; order Cantharellales; family Tulasnellaceae; genus Tulasnella; species Tulasnella sp. 417. Next base: position 13,461 of record WSTY01000663.1, on the reverse strand, counting down.
TTCAGTATCGCATTGGAAAGGTTTTGTTCCGGGTGGAGAATGAGCTGCAGCAATGTGGGCTCGCAGTTGAGAGTGCTTTGTGAAGGCATCTTGACAGCCCTCCTGTCCACACTATCGAGCGAGGAAGCAATATCAGCGTATTTTCTTGCCAACGGGTGTAGCTGGTCCTCGCCGAACCTTATAAGGTTTCTCTCCTCTATGCATATCTTCATGAACCTGAAGTTGCTGCTGCGTCCAAAACCGTTGTTCGCAACCTTTCTTAGCCGAGCAGACGAGCGGGCGCTCTTCCTTCGGAGCATGGGATCGCTCGTGGGCTTGGAGGTGGACCTTCCGGAGGAAAGATTTCTGACATGTCGCGCACTCGAATGGGCGCTGGAAAGAGGCTCGGCGTTGGCGAAGTGCGTATCGGAAGATAGGCTAAAACACTCACGTCGTTCGTATGCGAGCGGTAGTGCTCAGAAAGGCGACACGGTTTCGTGTATGCTTTGTCGCATCCCTCCCATGAGCAGATATACGACTTCCGTCGGGTAGAACCTGTGCTTGCGCTGCGGCTTCGAGACGACTTTTTCGACGTCGATGGGACAGCTTCGCGTCCGGCCCTCTCAATCACACCCTCCGACTGATCATGCGTGCCATTAGAAGAGTCTTGAACGTTCTCTTGAGTGGGGCTTTTTGATGAGGACGGTGTCACGCGAAGGACGTAGGCTTGGCCGGTGGAGAGTGTCAGGGTTTCGGACCACTTTCGTTTTCCTAGTACTGAGACGGAAGCCTGCGGTGGTGGAGACAAGTTGCTGGATCTTAGCGTCACAGAGGCCATCTCATTCGGTATTTAGCTTGCAGAGAAAAGAACCAGGATAACGGGAGCGAGGAAATTTGGTGGACCCCCTGAGGAACATTCGCACGTTCTACCGTCAATGGTCCAAGGATTGAAGGCGCACAGAAATCCTGCTGTCAGGAACGCCCATGCGAAGCGGGAAGAAATGACAATTATAAGGAAATAAATACCATGTCTAATATCGTGATCTATTCTAGACGAAAATAAGTTGCTCACTCTCAGCTCCCATCCGAGATAGCCTTCGCCCTCCGCCGATCCCGTGCGGCCGCCTGCGTTCGCAATAGCCAAGCAATGTTTTCGTATACGACAAACGTGACGCACGTCCCGGGTAAGACGCGAACGAGGTTGGTGCCCAGACCACGGTAGAAGCCGCGGGCCCCTTCGTCTCGCCACGTTCGGGCGACGCAAGTTCGGATGTCCGGGTACAAGTGCGCTTGGGCGTTGTTCTGGGTTGCAAAAGGTTCCATTTTAGCACGCCAGCTTTCGGAAGTTGCCCGCTAGAGTCTCACCTGAATTCGAGAGCGAACGACTTGATATGGATAAGTGGCCGTTAACGCGACTAGTTTGGATGCTCCAGACATGACCGTATAGGCCGTATTCGACTGATAGAAATATATGCGGTTAGAAATTAGAGAGAGACATAGAAATAGATGCCCTACGTACTAGCTTTGCGTCGTTTTCATCATAGGGTTCACCAGCGAGAGCTGCTTTCCTCTTCTGCCGAGCGAACCCCCATTTCTTCATTTCTTCATAGGCCATGAATTGCAGTGCACCATTACTGACGCCGAAGAGAGCCAAACTCGTGCCCTTGAATAGCCCTCGTAAACCCTCGTTTTTCCCAACAGACCATAAACCATGCCATAATCCGCGGTAAGCGTTGGGGTCATTCGGTGGAGTGGTGAATAAGCGAACTTTGACCACCCATATTGGATTCGTCAAGAGAGCAGTGATGGCACCTGCTCGGAGTTAAAGGAGGTAGGGGGGAAGTGGTTGCCGTCAGGATGGGCAAAGGAATGCAGTATAAGGAGATGGAAGGTGCGGACTTGCTTCAGCGGACGCAAGCAAGAACTTCCCGGCCGATAGCGGTGCGGTTGGCGAACCGCTCTCTTGCTCAGCCATTTGTCGTTTCAAGCCCGTGTATCTGAGGAGGAACCCAAAATGGTCTTTCAGCAAACCCGGTTTTTCGGGGCACATGCTCGGCCCGTGAAACGCGTAATACGCACAACCAGAAATACAACCCCCAGCTCGCTGCATTTCCTGCAACGTTCGCTCCTAACCCTCTATACAGCCCTTTCCATCCATAAGTAGCGTGTATTCCTCTTAGACCTCCCCATATCTGTTTGAGTGGGTTCAGCGAGGCTGGTTTTCGGTCGTTGGCGACTTGAAACTGGACTTTCAAGATATCTAGCGGTTGCATGCACAACACCGCCGCGGTGCCAGCTCCGATCCCGGCAGCTGCATGATCAAGAGCCGCAGTGGGGAAGAACGAGGAAGGGGAAGGAGTGCTCATCCAACGGTCCTCTTGAATGAGCCTTTTTCACGGGCCGAGGTGTGGTCGTTTCTGAAATTATTGAGCGACGCCCTCGCAGCCATGACACCACCAAATAAAAGGGTTCGCGCAATCCGACATCTACATTTTCCCACGCCCAAGCCGAACATTCCCGCTTCCCCCGTCAAATGTCCTTTCACATCGCCTCCGTCGGTCGAACGGCCGCTAGGCAGGCGCACCTACCAAACCCAACACACATTGTTACTAGGAATGCAAGCACGTCTTCAGCACAGGCTCCTTCCGCGCTTCGAAGATATTTATCACTCGGAGCGTTCGTTGCTGGCGGAACGGCTTTCACACTTTACTATCTCGACTCTCGATCAGCATTGCACCGCTATGGAGTTATGCCGTTAATACGGTCAGGAATGGATCCGGAAGCGGGGCACAAATTTGCGGTCAAGGCTTTGGCAAGTGGATTCGCTCCGAGGGACATGGCGACGGACGACGAAGCTCTTGCTGTAGAGGTATGCAAAACCTCATCGACATTATGCCCATTGCATCATTTCTGACGTGAATGCTTTTTTGTAGCTCTGGGGCCACCGATTAGCCAACCCGGTTGGACTTGCAGCAGGGTTCGACAAGGACGGCGAAGCCATTGACGGTTCGTCCCCTCCCTTCTCCATGTAAATATTTTGTTAACTAACCAATCTGTGTTCAGGGCTGTTCAATCTTGGTTTCAGCTGGGTAGAAGTTGGCAGTGTTACCCCGAAGCCTCAGGTATGGTGCATGTCCTCACAGCAGGATGCAGACCATAACACCCACCCCCACTGTTGAATAGGAAGGAAACCCCAAACCAAGAGTCTTCCACCTACCTGAAGACTCTGCAATCATCAACCGCTACGGATTCCCATCTCAAGGTCACGCAATCGTCTTGTCTCGCCTCCGATCATACGTCGCGTCCCACCCTCCTTCTGCCGTGACACCCTCGATTCTCGCATTAAACCTCGGCAAGAACAAGTCCTCCGCCCCTGACAGCACGACCGACTTCCTGAACGGTGTGGCTAAGTTTGGACCTCTCGTTGACGTCTTGGTTATCAACGTTTCAAGCCCCAACACCGCAGGCCTGCGGGCACTTCAAGGACGAGGCGTACTAGAGGAGCTATTGTCAGAAGTCATCAAAGCTCGGGACGCCCTTCCAAAGAGGAGCACCGCCGAATGGAAGTGGGAGAAGGCTAAAATCGTGGTGAAGATTGCCCCGGACCTGTCAGCGAAGGAGGTTGAAGACATCGCTGAGGCGGTCAAGCTGTCTGGCGTTGATGGTGTCATCGTCAGCAATACCACGATCCAGCGCCCCGCGGAACTGAAGTCCAGTAAGTCTTCCGAAGCTCAAGATTACATAAGTGCTATTACTTACCTGCTTGCGATAGTCAACGCTGTTGAAACCGGTGGCTTGTCAGGCCCACCAGTCAAACCCCTTACTCTGGCCACCCTCAAAACCCTCCGAGGCCACCTTCCTTCCTCGGTTCCCATCATTGGCTGCGGTGGAGTCAGCTCGGGATCGGATGCCGTCGAATACGCGGACGCAGGAGCTACGCTAGTCCAACTCTACACTTCTTTCGCGTACGACGGTGTTGGCGCCCCAAGACGCGTCAAAGACGAAGTCTCCGCGACTCTCGCCGCTCGCAAAACCACCTGGAACGACGTCGTCAAGTCATCCGTTGAGAAATTGAGCTGGCGGCCTAAAAAACCTGTGGACCTCTTCAAGGACGCCCAGGAGGAGTTGAAGGCTACTTTAGACGAAGCCGGGAAGAGGATAGCTTTCGGAGACGAATTGGTGCTGCTGAAGGAGAAGGTCGTCGAGGCTGTTTCGGTCGTTAAGGCGCCGCCGTTGTCCGTGCCGTTAGCTGGGGACGTGTCCGCAACCCCGGCGACCGATGCCCATCCAGAAAAGTCGCTGAAAGACCTGATTCGGGAAGCGGAGACTGCATTGGGACTTCCTACTTCCTCATAGACTATTTGTATCGAACTCTGATCTCCATTGGTCACCCCCAAGGTTGCCTGGTAGAACGCGTGCTTCGTTGCCGTTCCCCGTAGCGACGACAGGCGCTTCAGACACTGAGGGAACCTCTCGTAACGTAGGCTAAGGAACCGAATTGGCAAGCATATCAGGTTAAAGATAATCACATGTTCACAAATACTGCTCATGAAAGCAGTTGCAACAAGCCCTGCGACGGCCGCCGCCTCACGTAAACCTCCCGGCCTTATCCAGTCTTAGAAAGAGGTTTATGAGAAGTATCGAAGTAGTACATTTGATCGACCAGGCTCGTCGAGAAGGCCAGCATTTCTATCCGGGACGATGTAGTTGCACGTTGGAGGTGAGACTGGTGAGTGATATGCATATATGAGATAAGCAAGGAACATTTCAAAGCGCCCTGCAGAAAAAGTACGAGATTGCCACTCGAGGGGAAAGTTACGCAAATGAATTGAATGTTTGTGAGATCGAGTATCCGTGTGCCTGAATATTAGGAAGGAGAACCCCTTCAATCAGGCTTTGCTTGACCACAGTACTAGTGTGGCGAACATAGAGCTCAGGTGGCACTTGCCATTGTGATCCTGTACATAGGATCACTCTCTATCTTCGTGAACCGAACCATGATTAACGGACTTCGTTAGGCTTGGCTTCACCTCAGGTCTAATTATGATCCTCGAATGGAGACAAAGTAATTCACTTTCGATCTGCAGGGTCAAGGCCTCCAATCGGTGTGAAGCATATTCAATTAAGAAACTCCCGAGGAGACGTTCGACGTATAAACGTGTTACATAAAGATACGGTGCATATTTGAATAAGATATTGAGAAGTTTGAGTTCGATGCGACTGGTGATGGTGGGAGGCTTTGACGTCACCGATCGAGAGCTCGAATGAGTTTATTTCTTGAAGGTCTTCGAAAGCTGTAAGCATTCCGTGAGTAATACATCTAAAGGTGTAGCTCGATAACAAGGCCCACCTCTTCGTAGAGACGTTCCATTGAAGGTCGGGACTCAGGCTCCTTCACCCAGCAAGAGCTCAGGACCGTTCGCCAAGCGTCGTCTTTAGCAAGGTCTTCCGCAAACGGAGTCTCTCCTTGTTGTACTCGGCCAATCAAGCTGGACTCTTGGCTGACAGAAGAGAAAGGCTGCACTCCGGTCAACAACTCTACAACACTTCGTCAGTCTTCCGGTAGCATCGGGGTGAGACAAATCACCTCAACCCACCCATTGCGACCAATCCAAACGAGTAAACGTCTGTTTGTTCATTCGTTTTCCCGTTCTCAAGGAACTCAGGAGCAACATATTTCGCTGAGCGACGATGATCTTCAGAAGGATAGAGCTTCTCGAACTCTTCTTCGACCATCCGGTTGAAGCAGTATCCGCCGACCTTCGCCTTGCCCTTCTTGTCGACCATGAAGTGGCACTGCCGAAGCCACCAAGTCAGATCAACTCCTATGGGAGAGAGAAAAGTGTTTTTGTGGAGACTCACCGGTTCGATATTTCCGTGCGACAGATTTTGGCCGTGAAGTGTGTTGAGCGCGCGGGCGAATTCGAGGATCTGATGAGGGTTACTCTATTCAGTTCGTTCCGCCCCAAGTTTCTCAGAGATGACCGCTTACCAATCGACGCTTGTCTTTCGCCGATTTCTTCTTGAGATATTCCTTGACGGGCGCGCCTTCGATGAGCTCAGTAATCAGGGTTGGAACACCGCTGAACGTGGTGAACCCCTTGTATTGGACAAATGAGCCGTCGACTTTCTTCCAATTCTCAATTTCCTTGCCCAGGCGCTTCTTAACCTCTGTTTTCCACTGATTGAAAGTGTCGTTATGTGTTCTTTTACCGATGGACCGAAGCGACGTGTGGATGACCTGTCACGCGCGTTGGTAACATGGCACGACGAACGCGAACGGTGCGACTACTGGGTGCTCACCTGAGTGTGCTTCTTATCCTTCATCTCACCAAGATACAAATCCAGAAACGGATAGCTTGTCGTCGGGTGACCTTTGCGAACCAGTTCTAGCCGGTCATCCAACTGCTCTTTGGATGTAGTTGGACTCGCGTTGACCGTCTGTTCATGATCGGCGTTTTTGCCCGGAGAGTTAGCTGGAGTATTATTGCGAGAGTTTTGTCGAGAACTCTTTCCAGGGTTGGAGGAGTTTTCCCCGCGACCCATTTGCCTTTCGATCTCTTTGGCATATTTGGCAGATCCAGTGATACCGAAAGGAGTGGTTGTTGGTGCTCTGGCGGCGCCCATCCTGCGGTAAGAGACTGGTCGTTGTAGATGATGTGACGGTGTTACCGAGAGTGAGTTGGGAGCTGCCCGGCTCCACCAGACTCCTACTTGCTCCACCTTATATATAGGGGCGCATAATGAGTTGTGGGGTCCCTATTTACCTAGCATGAGTTGTTGTGGCAACTGGTTGATGCGGGTGCGGCCACAACTCGCGCGTCATGCGCCGACCGCCGGTCGTGCCAAACGCTGTGGTTCGCCGACCGTACATCCCGGGCGCAAATCACGAGAAAGGGGACATTCAAATCTAGAATCACCACTCATACGCCGCTCAAGAACCTTCCTCAAGAGTTGGCTGGGGGACATGTTGTTAGCTTCCAATTTGTTGATTAATATATTGACACAAGAGTGCCTTTGCGGCCTGCCACGGGCGAGGTTCGTACCTCTATATACCGGATTCGGCCTAAGGACTTTCAATCGATCTATTGCGACGTACATAGGGAGCGAGTCCGACTCCTGCCACGCCTACTCCATGAACCTTCGATCGAAGGTCCCGTGCATTTAGATCGATTTCTACCAACTGACCTAGCAACATGCTATCATAGAGCAGAATCTTCGAATTCGAAACGATTACAAAGGCAAATACAATAAGTCGTGCAGAGCCTTTGAGGGTCATCCCGAATGACGGGAGATGATAACTATTCGGGGTGTATAAGTCGTGTTCGAGTTTGATGAAACAGCTAGTTAACGACCGAACGCTTGGCGCGGGACTTCCATCAACCCGGTCATTTTCTTCCGTATGACAGCCAAAAGAAAGGTGACAAGTTAAAATCATAGTAGAGCTTATGAACCCCGTTGCACTAAATTTTCACGCAGTTCGGTGTGAGAGATGGAGTTTCGCAAGAGACAACGCTCCCTGAAGAAGAAATACCAGACTGTCACTCGAGGAGAAAGCGACGAAATGTTGATGTTTGCGAGATGGAGTATCTATATGCCTGAATCTTTTGAAAGGCAAACCATTCTATCAGACTTTGCTTGACTAGAGTGTGTGGCGACAATGAAGTTCAGGCGGCACTCGCAATTGCAATCCTATACCTGAGTCCATCATTCATTTTCACCCATCCTTTTATTCTCATGAGCCCGACCATGAAGGACTCAGTCCGGGGTGTCTTCACCTCAGGTTTAGCTATAGTGCTAAGCTTCGAAGGGAGACAAACTAATTCAATTTGGATCTGCGGGGTCGAGGCCACAGGTTGGTGTAACGATTGTTCGATTAAGGAACTTGCGAGGAGATCTTCGACATAGAGACATGTACATAAACATGGGGTGCATATTTGGATAAGAGAATAAAAGGTGTGAGTTTGATGCGATAGGTGATGGTGGGGCGAGACTTTATCGCCACCGACCGAGAGCTCGGGGGACTCTATCTCTTGAAGGTCTTCGACAGCTCCAAGCGTTGTGTGAGAAAAATGTAGTTCTATTAAAAGGCATACCTCCTCGTAGAGACGTTCCGTGGAAGGTCGGGCCTCAGGCTCCTTCACCCAGCAAGAGTTCAGGACCGCTCGCCAAGCGTCGTCTTCGGCAACGTCTTCAGCAGACGGAGCCTCCCCTTGTTCCACTCGGCTAATCAAGCTGGTCTCTTGGCTGACGGAAGCGAACAGCTTCACTCCGGTCAACAACTCTAAAACACTTCCTCAGCCTTGCGGTGGCATCGGGCCAAGACAAATATCCTCAACCCACCCATTGCGACCAATGCGAAGGAGTAAACGTGCGTGTGTTCATCCGTTTCCCCGGCCTGAAGGAACTCAGGAGCAACAAATCTCGCCGAGCCACGATAATCCTCAGCAGAATGGAGCTTCTCAAACTCTTCCTCGACCACCCGGTTGAAGCAGTATCCACCGACCTTCGCCTTGCCCTTCCTGTCGACCATGAAGCGGCACTGCCGGAGCCACAAAGCCAGATCAACTCCTCCGGGCGAGAGCAAAGCTTTTCTGTGGAGACTCACCGGTTCGATAGTTCCGTGCGACAGATTTTGGCTGTGAAGTGTCTTCAGACCGCAAATTCAAAGATCTGATGACGGTTACTCTATTCAGTTTTTTCCCCAAAAATTTCTCAGAGATGACCGGTTACCAATCGACGCTTGTCTTTTGCCGATTTCTTCTCGAGATATTCCTTGGCGGGCGTGCCTTCGATGAAATCAGTAATGAGGGCTGGAATGCCGCCAAGGTGAACCCCTCATATTGGATAAATAAACCGTCGACTTTCTTCCAATTCTCACTTTCCTTGCCCAGGCGCCTCTTAACCTCTGTTCTCCACTGATTAAAAGTGTCGATATTTGTGAAGTTGTTAGTGTTGTTCTCCTTAGTACAACGTGGACGTTTCTTTATCAGCTATAATAATGAATACAGCTTTACCTGCTGTTCTCTTTATAGCTAATTAGTACAACATCGACGTTGAGGAACGAGAACAGCAGGGCGAACTAACAAACGCGCTACTTAAACAGGAAAGAACAAACATGGACAAATGTAATCTACTCAACGACAATCTGTTCTTTTACCGATGGGCTGAAGTGCCGTGAGGGTAACCTGTCACGCGCGTTGGTAAAATGGCACGACGAACGGGAATGGTGCGACTACTGGGTGCTTACCTGGGTGTGCTTCTTATCCTTCAACTAACCATCATACAAATCCACGAGTGGATAGTTTGTCACCGCAAAACCTCTGCGAATGAGCTGGTTCCGGTCATCGAGGAGACTTTGGCTCAGAGAAAGGAAGAGAGTCTTCTGATACAGCGGCTGCGGCGATAGTGTTGAGAACTAGAGGCTTGGTGGTACGTGAACCAGCGCGTTTCTGAGCGGTGGGTTTTGGGGAAGAGTGGCGGGAGAAGAGCCGGTTGATTAAGCGCAAGAGACTCATTGTCTATGAGATGCAAAGAGTAAGATATATTCGAGTTGTAAATGGGGAGAAGTTGGTATGCTCGAATGGTTCTGACGTCGGGATGTGCAGACGATATTTAAGAAGTGGTGCAAGCGCAACGGCGTTCTGAGTGTCGATGGTTGGAAGAACTCGAGATCACAGCATTCCATTCGATATATAATGTGGCTTACATGTCACATAGTTGCAGGGAGGTTTGGCAACCTGTTTGGAGGTGAAGGGGGGCGGTGGCCTCGAGGCTATTGCGTTTTTTCAATTCAGCAGAAAAACGAAACGCCCTTGCACCTGTTCATAACTACCGATCGCAGTTCCGTCACGAACGCTCTAGAAATTAACCTGGTAAGCGATTAATAATAGTTCCATAGCTTTGTTATTGCTCTAGCGGCGCCCATCCTGAGGTAAGAGATTGGTCGTTGTATCTGATGGGAGATTGAGCTGGGAGCTGCACCTGCTCCACCAGACTCCTACTTGCTCTATGCTATATATAAGCGCGCATCATGAGTCTCGGATTCCCTATTTAGCTTGCATGAGTCGTTGTGGCAGCTGGTTGATGCGGGTGCGGCCATAAGTCGCCCGTGCTGCCCTAACCGCCGGTCACGCCAAACGCTGTGATTCACCGACCGTACATCTAGGCGCACATCACGAGAAACGGGCGATAGGAGTCTAGAATCACCACTCATACGTCGCTCAATAGCCTTCCTCGAGAGTTGGCTGGGGAACAGGTTGTTCACTATCTTCTAATTTGTTGACCAATATACCGACACCGAGAGTGCCTTTGCGGCCTGCCAAGGGCGAGGTCCGTACATCTACATGCCGGATTCGACCTAAGGACTTTTAATCGATTGATTGCGACGTAACGTACTGAGCGAGCCCGAATCTTGCCACGCCTAGTCCATGAGCGCTTTCGATCGAGGGTCCCGTGCATATAGATCGATTTCTACCAACTGTCATAGCGACATAATATCATCGAGCAGAGTATTCGAATTCAAAAACAATTACAAAGGCGGATACAATAAGTCGTGCAGAGCTTTTAAGGATCATCTCGACGACAGGAGATGATAACTACTTGGGGTGCATAAGTCGAGCTTGAGTTTGGTGAAACAACTACTAACGCTTGGCGCGGGACTTGCATCAACCTCGTCATTCTCTTCTGTATGAGAGCCAAAAACAAAGCTTAAGGTGACAGGTTAAATCACAGTAGAGGTTATGGATAGGGTACCGAACCGAATGGGCGAACACATCAGGTTTTAGATAATCCAATGATCACCCATACTGCTCATGGAAGCAGTTGCAAAAAAACCCGTGACGACCACGATAGCCTCATGTAAAGCCCCCGGCCTTATCCTAAGTTTTAGAAGGAGATTTATGACAAGTAGCAAAGCAGTACAGCTGATAGACCACGCTCATCGAAAAGTCCAGCAGTTGTATTCGGGACGATGGATTAACTTGCTGGATGTAGGTGAAGTGAATTTTATTAGTCAGAGAGAAATTTAAAACTCCGCCAAGAGGAAAGCCATTTGAGAAGAGAGTGGGGTAAATGAATTGGATGTTTGTGGGATTGAGTATCCGCGTCCCTGAATGTTTGAAAGGGAAACCCATTCAGTCAGGGTTTGCCTTCGCCAGAGTGGGGCGACAATAAAGTTCAGGCGGCACTAGAGCAAGTGTGATCCTGTACACTGCATTGCTCTCGATCCTCGTGGAGCCGACAATAATTACCAGCTAGCTCCACTTCAGGTCTATTTTCGAAGGGAGACAAAGTAATTCAATTTCGACCTGTGAGGTCGAGGCCACGAATCGGTGTAAAGGATATTCAATTCAGGAACTCGCAGGAAGATGTTCGACATATAGACATGTATATAAAGATGCGGGGCATATTTGAACAAGATGATAAAAGTTTGAGTTCGATGCGGCTGGTGATGGTGGGGGGGGGGCGTTGTCGTCACTACTGACTACGACCTCGGGGAGTAAGTTCTCTCTTGAAGGTTTTCGAGAGCTGCAAGCGTTCCGTGAGCAATATATACGGAAGAGGGGTTCCGTGGCAAGCCTTACCTCTTCGTAGAGACGTTCCATTGAAGGTCGGGCCTCAGGCTCCTTCACCCAGCAAGAGCTCAGGATCGCTCGCCAAGCGTCGTCTTGAGCAACGTCTCGAGCAAATGGAGGCTCTCCTTGTTTCACTCGGCCAACCAAGCTGTCCTCTTGGCTGACGGAAGCAAATGGCTGCACTCCGGTCAACAACTCTATAACACTTCGTCAGCCTTCAGGTGGCATCGGGGCAAGACAAATATCCTGAACCCACCCATTGCGACCAATGCAAACGAGTAAACGTCCGTGTGTTCATCCGTTTTCCTGCTCTCAAGGAACTCATGAGCAACGTATCTTGCCGAACGACGATTATCCTCAGGAGGATAGAGCTTTTCAAACTCTTCTTCCACCATCCGGTTGTAGCAATATCCGCCGACCTTCGCCTTGCCCTTCTTGTCGACCATGAAGTAGCACTGCCGGAGCCACCAAGTCAGATCAACTCCTGCAGGCGAGATCAAAGTGCTTCCGTGGAGACTCACCGGTTCGATACTTCCGTGCGACAAATTTTGGCCGTGAAGTGCCTTGAGCGCGCAGGCGAATTCAAGGATCTGAAGAGAGTTACTCTATTCAGTTCGTTCCGCCCCAAATTTCTCAGAGATGACCGCTTACCAATCGACGCTTGTCTTCCTCCCATTTCTTCTCGAGATATTTCTTGGCGGGCGTGCCTTCGATGAACTCAGTAATGAGAGTTGGAACGCCGCTGAACGTGGTGAACCCCTCGTATTGGACAAATGAACCGTCGACTTTCTTCCAATTCTCAATTTCCTTGCCCAACCGCTTCTTAACCTCTGTTCTCCACTGATTGAAAGTGTCGTTATGTGTTCTTTTACCGATGGGCCGAAGTGCCGTGAGGGTAACCTGTCACGCGCGTTGGTAAAATGGCACGACGAACGCGAACGGTGCGACTACCGGGTGCTCACCTGAGTGTGCTTCTTATCCTTCATCTCACCAACATACAAATCCACAAGTGGATAGTTTGTCACCGCATAACCTCTGCGAATGAGCCGGTTCCGGTCATCCACCTGCTCTTTGGATGTAGTTGGACTGCCATTGACCGGCTGTTCTTGATCGCCACTCTTGCCCGGAGAGTTAGCTGGAGTATTATTGCGAGAGTTTTGTCGAGAACCCTTTCCAGGGTTGGATGAGTTTTCCCCGTGGTCCGGTTGCCTTTCGATGTCCCTCAGAACTGTAGTTAATTTGAAAGGGGTCGAGGTCGCTGCCCTAGCGGCGCCCATCCTGAGGTATTAAGAGATTGGTAGTTGTATATGATGTGACGGTGTTACTGAGAGCGGGCTGGGAGCTGCACCTGCTCCACCAGACTCCTACTTGCCCTATCTTATATATATGCGCGCATCATGAGTCTTGGATTCCCTATTTAGCTAGCATAAGTTGTTGTGGCAACTGGTTGATGCGGGTACGGCGACAAAGTCGCGCGTCATGCGCCAGCCCCGCAGTTGTGGCAAACGCTGTGTTTCGCGACTGTCCATACCGGGTGCAGATCACGAGAAATGGGATACGCGAATCTAGAATCACCACTCATACGTCGGCCAATAGCCTTTCTGGAGAGTTGGCTGAGGGTCATGTTGCTCTCTGGCTTCCAATTTGTTGACCAGTATTCCGATACGGAGAATCCCTTTGCGGCCTGGCACGGGCGAGGTTCGTATCCTTATCTATCCAATCCAGCCTAAGGACTTCCAATCGGTCAGATCTACTCCCATGTAGTGGAATGAGCGAGTCCGATTCCAGACCCCTCTTCCACGCCTCCACCATGAGCGCTTTCGATCGAAGGTGCTGAGCATCCATCGATATCTACCAACTGCCATAGCAACATCACATCATAGAACAGAATATTCGAATTCAACGA
>WSTY01000662.1:0-15953 GCA_019633465.1 Tulasnella sp. 417 | reverse complement strand
TCGGACTCCAACAGTCAGCAGAAGCCGAAGGGCCAGGTTCCACCGTCGTCCTTCCCGGCGCGGTTGATGAACGGCAAACGGGCCGGTCAGCACCACCGACGCAACTCGTCGACCGACGCCGCGTTCATCACACCGTCGAACTCGAACACGTCCCTCGGACAAATTCACTCAGGGTCGGGCACTTCAGGTCCATCGACCCCTGCGTCTCGTCCTCGGTTCCGCGAGGAAGCCGTCGACGAGCTCTTGCAATTGAAACTCCTCCAAACTCTCCTCGACACACCCGCACCACCTCCACCGGGCTCGACCATTGTCCTCGCTTCGGGCGACGCGGCGAAGAGTCAGTTCAACCCTGAGGGGTTCTTGGGCTGCGTCCGTAAAGCCGTCGACAGAGGGTGGAACGTGGAGGTTGTTGGGTGGGATGAAGGACGGAGCCGCGCGTACGCGGAATTGGCGACCGAGGTTAATGCGAGGGGCTTGGGTGGGATGTTAAGTATAATTAGTCTTGATCGTTGGGGCAAGGATTTGTTGGAGAACCCCGTAAATTGAAAGTCCCATCCAGGTACCCCCTTCCTCGCCTAGTCGCGGTATATGCAAACGTTTTCTCTTCAACTTATACTTGTATCTGCTGGGTACGAGGTACCCATTTGTAATGCTCTCATGTCTCTTTTTTTTCTTCCCTCCCTTGTTGTTTTTGGAGTCGATCTCCTCGTTCCAAGTCTCGCTCCCCGTCTCGCTGTCTCTCTTTTTTCCTTACTCAAACGCGCACCTCTCTCAGACATATACTCGCAGCTGCAGTGTGCTCGACTGTTCTTTTTCTCTGTACTTGTAGAGATTTGTAGTCTCTCTCTCGCTGCTACTACAACTATTGATGGAAATGTTTTTACACCAATGCTTGATCAGCGAGGGACACTCGTGCGTTCCTGGCGCTTTCCTGGCACTTTCCAGCAGGGCTTCCCGAACTCCAGTCCGAATAAGCCTCCGCCCAAATAACGGCTTCTCTTTCACCTTTTTCCCCCGTTCGCATCATTTCAGTCCAAACCGCTACTCCTTTCCCATCCGCTACCACATATCAGCAATGGACGACTTGTCGACCGGTTTCGTAGGCAGCGTGCTGGAATACCTGGTGAGTGAGGGGGATCCTGACGATCAGGGCCGAATCGCGCGGCAGAGGTGTGCATCGCTCACGGTTTTCTGCTTTCCCCGCGCGGCCGCCGGCTAGTAGAGGGGTTTGGCAGCTCGATGGAACATCCTGGGCATCGTCACGCTCATGCAAGGGCTGTTGACGATGGGGCTGTCGTGGATGATTTTCTTCAGGTCGGAGACGGCGTTGGTGAGTGAAGGGACAGCCGCTAGTGTTGCCACAAGCCCGCCGCCAACAATGAGGCTTGCCTGCCGGTTGCCTTATATAGCTCACGACCAACGACGCGCAAACGCGATTAATAGAGCACGTCTCGCGGGAGAAACTCAGTAGGCTCGAGATCATCAAAGACCGCATCGGGAAGCTGGGCCAGAGGAGCGCAGCTGCTGCCGAGATGCTAACTGACATCGAGTCGGTGATCTTGTGAGTGAAGCCCCCAGTCACGTTTCGGCCCACGCTAGTTGCCGATATTAATACCCTCACATTACTTCGCCTGTAGGGACTGCAGGGAGACTCTAGCGTACTGCGAAGGAGCTGCAGCGACGAACCCCCTTGAAAGATGGAGGACGGCGAAAACAATCTCCCAGAAGTTGCACGAGCTGGAGTCCAGGGCAAGGGATCCCACTCATACGATGAACGTAAGCACCAAAACATCTATAATATGAATAGAAATTCATATCCTGACGCTTTTCTTTAGCTGATATTGTCGGGTGTTTTCGCATTGCTCGAAATTGCTGGAAGCGAGCCCAATACTCCCCAGAAACCCCTAATAGAAATATAGGCCTCTACTTCGGCTGAATTAGGCAGATCATGTTATTTTGTTATTCTATTGATTTCTCTAGTACCAAAAAAAGTACAGCTATCGCGGGCGGCGTCCAGATATGTCTGTCTCCGCTACTTATAACGTCGAGGCCATGAAGGCTTTAATCATCTTGGAGGATATGACAAGAGGTTTTAGCTCTTGGCGGTGGCACTCGGAGACACTCGTGCAGAGATCGCATACGCAGTCTGCGGCATGTCCGCTCAGCTTGATCCGTGTTTTCGGTGTCCCGATCCGTGCGGCATATTTCATCAATGCGGGAATGTCGTGTTTGGTCGTATCCCTGTGAACCTCGATGGTGAATGTCTCGAGCAACTGCAGCGACCGCAGCCGGAGTTGTAGTGGGAGTAAGGGTGATGGGGCCGCAATGCAATCGATGGGTAAGACCAAGTTCTTAAGGTTAGGGAATAGGTCTGCGTATTGGAACGTCTCGAGGTCTCCCAAAGGGATGAAACCTTGCGGGCAGAGAATAAGCGACTCCAGCTGCGGCCACGCCTCGCTCATTATTTGGACATCCGGAAGTCGCCACCTGAATATCCTTATGCGCTCGGCCTGCCCATAGGTCGTGATTGAGAGGCTGGTTAATCTGCGGAAGTGGAACAGCGCGTCAGGGATAGACCAAGGCGTCGCCCAATAGTATCTATGCTCCAGCTCCAAAACGGGAATATCGGGGTCTTGAGCCCCCAACGCCTTAACGAACGACGACAGAGCCTCCCAGCTCTCGAAGATAACGGAGAGAGATTGCAAGCGATCCAGGTGTCGAATTCCTGAGACCAGGCTATCGTGGTGCGCGAACGGGGGTGCCTTAAGACGACGAAGGTTTTTATACCGTTTTAAGACTGAGAGAAAGGCTTCGTTGATCCCTTGGCACTGCCCCCTCAAAAATACTGAAGATTCAAGGGAGACCTCCAAACTTTCAAGAGGAATTTCATCCTCTACCTCTGCCAACTCCCGCAACCCTTGACAGATGAGATGCTGCAGTGTTTCAAAATGCTGCTGGTTGATGATTGTTCGTCTGCACGTATGGTATCGGATGCTGAGACTCTTGAGTTTTGGGCCCAAAAAAGGTATGAAGAATTCAGGAAGGGTTCGAAAGTAATTGAATGTGAACTCGAGGTGTTCCAAGTTCGGTATCAGTGGCGTATGTGAGGTGCCGACCGCCGAGTATTGTCGCTGCCACAGTTGACCCAAGGCCACTTGGCTTATGAAACAACGATCGCAACACTGGTCTATGCGTGGATCTGGTTCTCCAATGCCGTTGTATCCCAATGCAACCATGTCGCGAAAGTCTATAGTTCCTCTGGACCACAACGACTCCTGTGGAGCGATGATCTCAACGTATTTCGCAAATTTGTCAAAGGTCTCCCACCTCAACTGGGATGGTGCAGTGCTGAATTCCTAAACGCCGTGTACGTGGATATTCACTTGTGAGATAGAGTCCAGGTGGCCAACAAGACCCGTCTAAACGTACCCAATTGACTGTATGACCCACTTTTGCCTGAGAAGCATAACCAAGGAGACGAAGGAGAGGCCACGCTGATGGGAGTCTCCTCCAGAGATGCTTGATCGCGATGTCGTGGTATGATTTGCAGACGAGAGCGCAACGACAGAGACAAGACCTCGATGCGAAGGCGAGAATAACGTCGACTATCTCTGCTATTTGGCCCACAGCATAAATTGCCAGAATTGGATCTTGGGCTAGACATGCCGATTAGCACTCGCATTATAAAGCTTGCACGATGTCAAACCGCTTACCGACCCCTCGCGTTGGGCGAGTGTACTCTCTTCCGCGAATCACGAGCGGTTCCCGATCGATTATTAGCTCCGGCAGTCGAATCTTAGGACCAGGTCTCGCTTGAGACCCGTGGCGATTGTAGTGTTGCATCGGGCAACTGGGTTGCTTGGGTCGGCTGACAACCACGTGAACAATGTTGGAAAAATCTCTAGAGGGGAGACCGGGGCGAAAGGATGGGGGATCGGTAAAGGACTCTTTATTGCTTATTCTTACATCGAGTGCTACTAATAGTGTACTTATAGTATGTAGATACAAAGGCAAATACATCATAAAGGGGGTGACAGTAACAATGAGCTATAAACCAATAATTTGCCATACACAGGGGTGGTCGCTGTATACCAGTGTATCCCACCACTGTGTACACTGTACGTCGCTGTACATCACCTGGGTCTTTTAGGGGGCTGCTACAGTACACAGGTCGGACATACAGTGCGGTACACTAAGGGTCACTGGCCAACCACCGTAGTACCCCGTCTCACCACTGCTGTCGTAAATTGTCCAAAATCTACTGTACTGTACTACATAGGTGGGTTCTGATAGGTCAATTATATCTATGGTGTAGGACAGTGGAATACAGGGGTGTACAGTGGAGTACGGTGACCACCCCTGTGAACGGTGTATAACCCACGATGCACTCCCTCACTACAACTGGAAGTGATTTGCGTCAGGGACTTGTTGTTTTAGCTTCGAACCATTGAGGGACAAATATGGAGTGTAAAATTCAAGCGCCAAGGAGGCAAAGCATCTCACGAGCTTGCGTAGTCCAATGACCCTATTTTGATCGCTGAGAGCGAGCAAAATACACCTCAAAAAGCCTCTAGCTTGGAATCTTCGCCCCTGCTTCGCCTGCGTTAGACAGATCATGCGAGCCACTCATGCTATTGATTTCCTCGGTACCAAACAGAGTACGACTACTGCAAGCAGCGATACAGATTGGCATGTGTGTCTCTACCGCTAAATTCAAATTATGAGGTCAAGGCCATAAAGCCTTTAATTGTCTTGGAGGATACGACAAGCGGTTTCAGCTCTTGACGACGACACTCGGAGAGACGCCAACAGAGATCGCACATGCAGCCCGCCACATGCCCGCCCAGCCCGATCCGTGTTTTCGGTGTCCCAATCCTGGAAGCGTATTTTATCAGTGCGGGAATGTCGCGCTCGGTCGTATTTTTGCGGAGTTTGATGGTGAAAGTCTCCAGCGATAGGAGCGACCGCAGCCGGAGTTGGAGTTGGAATGACGGTGATGGGGCCGCAACGCAGTTAATTGGTAGGACCAAGGTCTTAAGGTTAGGGAATAGGTCTGCATCTTGGAACGTCTCCAAGTCTCCCAAAGGGATGAAACCTAGCAGGTAAAGAGTAAGCGACTCCAGTTGCGGCCACGCCCCGCTCATTCTTCGGACATCCGGAAGTCGCCAACTTGACAGTATTTGGCTTGGTGATGAGCGCCCATAGATTTTGATCGAGATGCTGGTCAAATTGCGGAAGCAGAACAACGAGTCGGGGATGGACCAAGGCATATCCATCGTCCAGGGGACCCCATGTGCCAGTTCCAAGACACGGATATCGGGGTCTTGGGCTCCAAACGCCTCAACAAACGACGAAAGAACCTCGGATCTCTCGAATGTAACGGAAAGAGATTGCAGGCGGTCTAGGTTTCGAAGTCCTGAGACTAGGTCATCGGGGCGTGCGAACGGAGGCGCCTTGAGATGACGAAGCTTGTTGTGCCGCTCTAAGACAGAGAGAAAGCATTTGTTAATGTCTCGGTAGCTCTCCGCTGAGAGCGTCAGAGATTCGAGGGAGATCTCCAGTCTTTCAAGAGGAATTTCACCCTCGACCTCCGCCAGCTTCCGTAACCCTCGCTCGACGAGAGACGGAATGATATCGAAACTCTCCCAGTCTATGTCCATCCGCCTGCGTAGATGGTATCGGATGCTGAGGCCTTTGAGATTTGGACCAAGAAACGGTACAAAGGATCTAGAAGGGGCCTGAAAGTAGCCGAAGGTGTACTCGAGGTGTTCCAAGTTCGGTATCAGTGATGCACTGGCCGCCGAGTATTGATGGTTTGAAATCTGGTCCAAGATTCCTTGTTCTATGTAACAACGGCCGCAGCACCAGTCGGTACATCCGTCTTCTTCCAGAGTGTCCTCTTCTCCGATCGCGGATACGTCGTGCCGAAAGTCTATCGTCCCTCTGGACCACGAAGGCGCCTGTTGAGCGATGACCTCAACGTATTTCGCAAATTTATGAAATTTCTCCCAACTCGACTGGGATGGCGCAGTGCTGAATACCTAAACACCGTGGAGATTTACTTGTGAGGAGTCCAGGTAGCGAACGAGCCCCGTCTAAACGTACCCAAGTGTCTACCCGACCCACTCTCTCTTGACATACAGGGCCAAGAAGCCGGAGGAGAGGCCAAAATGACGGGATCATCCGCCAGAGATACTTGATCGCGAGATTGTAATATGATTTGCAGACGAGAGCGCAATGATAGAGAGACTCTCTCGACGCAAAGGAAAGAATGACGTCGACTATCTCTTCTATTTGCCCCACGGTATATACCGCTAGGATTGGATGTTGAGCTGGATATGCCAATCAGCGTCGTCCTTCAAAGCTTGCGCCATTTTCAATCGCTTACCGGCCGTTGGACGAATTTGCTCCCTTCCACGAATTACGAGCGGCTCCCAATCTACGATTAGCTCCGGTAGACGGCTCTTAGCACCAGATCTTGCTTGGGAGCCATGACGACCGTAGGGTTTCATCGGGAAACTGAGTCGTTCGGGTCGGGTCCGTCGGCGACGAGGCTTGTCCGCGCGACCGGAAATCCACTGAAAATGCCTGGTACCCAAGGTAAGCTACTGAGTGTAAGTGAACTTCCAGAAAACAATCAAGTTTGCCTACGTGTGTTGGTGAAGAGATGATGCGCCGCTCCGCGATGACTCCGATTGATTCACGTCGGGGCTGTCGTTCCCACAAGGAGAAGTCGGCGATATCCGGTGCCTTGAAAAAACGATGAAATCACTCCCCCTCCCCGGTCTCGTGTAGGCATCGTCTATGGCCCTTCAAAGCACTTCGGACATGGAGTCTTCTTTCACACACATCATTGCCGTGTTCCGGTGCAGCTGGAGGTTGTTGGAGAATTGAAAGCCTCACTCAGGCGTCCGCACCCCCTCTCCCTTTCTCCTCATCGCCTATCTGAACCTTTTTCTCTCGTTTCTCTGCAACTTATACTTGTATCTGCTAGTTACGATCTACCCATTTGCAATGCATTCACGTCTCTGTTCCCCCCCCCCAATTTGTTTTTTTTATGTTTGGAGTCGATCTCCTCATTCAAGGGACGTTGCTCCTCGCCCCGCTGTCTCTCTTTCTGATCGTCCTAGTCAAACGCGTACCTCGCTCACATATACCCGCAGCTGCAGTGTGCCCGATTGTTCTTTTTCCTGTACTTGTCGAGATTGTAGTATTTCGCTGCTACTATTATCGTTGGATTTGTTTCCCCCAATGTTTTAATCAGCGAGGGACACTCATGTGTTCCTGGGGCTTTGCGGTAGGGTTTCCCGAACTCCGGTCCGAGTGCCCTCCGCCGAATTCAACGGGGTTCTCTTTTCTTCCGGTCCCGTTCACCTGATTGCAGTCCAAACCAGTGCTCCTCTTCCTTCGCTGCATCACACATCGAGCAATAAACTACCTATCGACCGGTTTGGCAGGTAGCGTGTTGGACTACCTGGTGAGTGGGGATCCTCACGGAAGGCGGGACAGAGGTGTGCTTCGCTCACGATTCTGGGGTGGCTTTCTCTACGTCCCCCCACGCGGCCGCCGACTAGAGGGGTTTGGCAGCTCGATGGAACATCCTGGGCATCGTCACGCCCATGCAAGGGTTGTTGACGATGGGACTGTCGTGGATGATTTTCTTCAGGTCGGAGACGGCGTTGTGAGTGAAGGGACTAGTGCCGCTAGTGTTGCCACAAGCCCGCCGCCAACAATGAGGCTTGCCTGTCGGTTGCCTTATATAGCTCACGACCAACGACGCGCAAACGAGATTACTGGAGCACGTCTCGCGGGAGAAGCTCAGTAGGCTCGAGATCATCAAAGGCCGCATCGGGAAGCTGGGGCAGAGGAGCGCAGCTGCTGCCGAGATGCTAACTGACATCGAGTTGGTGATCTTGTGAGTGAAGGCCCCCGTCACGTTTCGGCCCACGCTAGTTGCCGATATTAATACCCTCACATTACTTCGCCTGTAGGGACTGCAGGGAGACTCTAGCGTACTGCGAAGGAGCTGCAGCGACAAACCCCGTTGAAAGATGGAGGACGGCGAAAACGATCTCCCAGAAGTTGCACGAGCTGGAATCCAGGGCAAGAGATCCGACTCATACGATGAACGTAAGCACCAAAAAACCTATAATATGAATAGAAATTCATATCCTGACGCTTTTCTTTAGCTGATATCGTCAGGAGTTTTCGCATTGCTCGAAATTGCTGGAAGCGAGCCCAATACTCCCCAGAAACCCCTAATAGAAATATAGGCCTCGGCTTCGGCCGCATTATGCAAATCATGTCATTTTGTTTTTGTTCTATTGATGTCTTTAGTATCAAACGAAGTACAGCTATCGCGGGAGGCGTCCAGAGATGTCTGTCTCTGCTACTTATAATGTCGAGGCCATGAAGGCTTTAATCATCTTGGAGGATATGACAAGAGGTTTTAGCTCTTGACGGTGGCACTCGGAGACACTCCTGCAGAGATCGCATACGCAGTCTGCGACATGTCCGCTCAGCTTGATCCGTGTTTTCGGTGTCCCGATCCGTGCGGCATATTTTATCAATGCGGGAATGTCGTGTTTGGTCGTATCCCTGTGAACCTCGATGGTGAATGTCTCGAGCAACTGCAGCGACCGCAGCTGGAGTTGTAGTGGGAGTGAGGGTGATTGGACCGCAACGCAAGCAATGGGTAGGACCAAGGTCTTAAGGTTAGGGAATAGGTCTGCGTCTTGGAACGCCTCTAAGTCCCCCAAAGGGATGAAACCTTGGGGGCAGAGTACAAGGGATTCCAACTGCGGCCACGCCTCGCTCATTGTTCGGACATCCGAAAGCCGCAAACTGAATAGTGTTAGGCGCGCCACCGGCCCATAAGTTGTGATTGAGAGGCTGGTCAATCTGCGGAAGTGGAACAGCGAGTCGGGTATGGACCAAGGCGTCGCCCAATCGTGCCTATGCTCCAGTTCCAAAACACGAATCTCGGAGTCTTGGGCCCCCAACGCCTTAAGGAACGATGACATAACCCCCGAGCTCTCGAATGTAACGGAAAGAGATCGCAAGTAGTCCAGGTGTCGAAGTCCTGAGACGAGGCCATCGTGCCGCGCGAACGGAGGTGCCTTGAGGTGACGAAGCTTGTTATACCGTTTTAAGACCGAGAGAAAGGCTTCGTTAATCACTCGGTAGATCCCGGTTAAAAATGCTGCCTTTTCAAGGGAGACCTCCAGCCTTTGAAGAGGAATTTCACCCTCTACCTCTGCCAACACCCGCAAACCTTGACAGATAAGTTGCTGAAGTGTTTCAAAATTCTGCTGGTTGATCGTTGTTCGTCCGCACGTATGGTATCGGATGCTGAGACTCTTGAGTTTTGGGCCCAACAATGGTATGAGGGTTTCAGGAAGGGCCCGAAAGTGACTGATTGTGAACTCGAGGTGTTCCAAGTTCGGTATCAGTGGCGTACGTAAGGTGTCGCCCGCCGAGTATTGATGCTGCGAAAGTTGACCCAAAGTCACCTGGCTTATGCAACAACGGTCGCAACACTGGTCTATGCGTGGATCTGGTTCTACCATGCCGTCATAACCCAATGCAACCATGTCGATGCGAAGGTCCATGGTCCCTCTGGACCACGACGGCTCCCTCGGAGCAATGATCTCAACATATTTCGCAAATTTGTGAAATGTCTCTCAACTCGACTGGGACGGCACAGTGATGAATCCCTAAGCTCCGGGGTAAGTGGACATTCACTTGTGAGTAAGAGTCCAGGCTACCAACAAGACCCGTCTGAACGTACCCAATTGACTGCATTCCCCACTCTCACTTGATAAACATGACCAAAAAGACGAAGGAGAGGCCACGCTGATGGGAGTCTCCTCCAGAGATACTTGATCGCGATATCGTGGTATGATTTGCAGACGAGAGCGCAACGACAGAGAGAAGACCTCGACGAGAAGGCGAGAATAACGTCGACTATCTCTGCTATTTGGCCCACGGTATATATTGCCAGGATTGGACCTTGGGCTTGAAAGAAAGATCAGCCCTTGCATTACAAAGCTCGCACGATTTCAAACCGCTTACCGACTGCCTGCGTTGGACGAGTGTATTCTCTTCCGCGAATTACGAGCGGCTCCCGATCAATTATTAGTTCCGGCAGCCGACTCTTAGTACCAGGTCCTGCTTGAGACCCGTGGCGATCGTAGTGTTCCATGGGGCAACCTGGTTGTTTGGGTCGGCTGACAACCACGCGAAGAAAAGTACTAAAGGTTACTGATGAGAAGAGCGAAACATGAAGTGTGAATTTACTCCCTGAAGACGATGATGGTTGCTTACCGCTGTTGGTGAAGAGCCTGTGTCTTACGACGCACTCAGTCACTATGACTGGAACCGATCTGCGTCAGGGATCTGTTGTTCTAGCTTCGAACCAGTGAGGGACAAATATGGAGTGTAAGCTTCAAACCCCAAGGAGGCATGGTACCTCACGAGCTTGAGGAGTCCGATGATCCTGTTTTAATCGCTGAAAGCGAGCAAAGCGCACCTCAAAAAACCTCTATCTTGGAAATCTTGGCGCCCCCTTCGCCTGCGTTAGACAGACCATGCGAGCCACTCATACTATTGACTTCCTCGGTGCCAACCAGAGTACGACTACTGCAAGCAGCGATACAGATTGGTCCGTGTATGTAATGGTAAAGTAAAAACATCAGGTCACAGCCATAAAGGCTCTAATTGTCTTGGACGATACGACAAGCGGTTTCAGTTCTTGACGGTGACATTCGGAGAGACGCCAACAGAGATCGCACGTGCAGCCCGCCACATGTCCACCCAGCCTGATCCGTGTTCTCGGTGTCCCAATCCGTGCAGCGTATTTCATCAGTGCGGGAATGTCGCGCTCGGTCGTATTTTTGCGGAGCTTGATGGTGAAGGTCTCCAGCGACCGGAGCGACTGCAGCCGAAGTTGGAGTTGGAACGAGGGCGATGGGACGGCAACACAATCAATGGGTAGGACTAAAGTCTTAAGGTTCGGGAATATGTCTACGTCTTGGAACGTCTCCAAGTCTCCCAAAGGGATGAAACCGTTTAGGTAGAGAGTAAGCGACTCCAGTTGCGGCCACGCCTCGCTCATTCTTTGGACATCCGGAAGTCGCCAACTTGACAGGATTGGGCTTGGTGGCTCCCGCCCATAGGTTATAATCGAGAGGCTGGTCAAATTGCGGAAGTGGAACAGCGAGTCGGAGATGGACCAAGACATATCCATCGTCCAGCGGCGCCCATGTGCCAGTTCCAAGACACGAATATTGGGTCCTTGGGCCCCAAAAGCCTCAACGAATGCCGAAAGGCCCTCCGATCTCTCGAATGTAACGGAGAGGGATTGCAGGCAGTCTAGGTTTCGAAGCTCTGAGACTAGCTCATCGTGGCGTGCGAATACAGGCGCCTTGAGGTAACGCAGCTTGTTGTGCCGCTTTAAGACCGAGAGAAAGGCTTCGTTAATGCCTCGGTACCTTTCCGCCGAAAGTGATAGAGATTCGAGGGAGATCTCCAGCCTTTCAAGAGGAATTTCCCCATCGACCTCCGCCAACTTCTGTAACGCTCGCTCGGTGAGAGACTGAAGTTGATCGAAATCTTCCCAGTCTCGGGTCATTAGACTGCATTGATGGTACCGTATGCTGAGGGTCCTGAAATTCGGACCGAAAAACGGCACCAAAGATCCGGAAAGGGCCTGAAAGCCACCGAAGGGAATCTGGAGGTGCTCCAAGTTCGGTATCAGTGATGTACCGGCCGCCGAGTATTGATGGTTTGAAATTTGGTCCAAGGTCCCTCCTTGTACGTAACAACAGCCGCAGGACCAGTCGGTACATATATGTTCTTCCACACTGTCCTCCTCTCTCATACCGGAAATGTCGTGGCGACAGTCTATCGTCCCTCTGGAACACGACGGCTCCTGTCGAGCGATGACCTCAACGTATTTCGCAAATCTATGAAATTTCTCCCAACTCGACTTGGATGGCCCAGTGCTGAATACCTAAACTCCGCGGAGATTTACTTGTGAGGAGTCCAGGTAGCGAGCAATGATCCGTCTAAACGTACCCAGGTGTCTACCCAGCCCATTCTCTCTCGACGGACAGGACCAAGAAGCCGGAGCAGGGGCCACATTGACGGGATTATCCGCCAGAGATACTTGATCGCGATATTGTAATATGATTTGCAGACGAGAGCGCAATGATAGAGAGAAGTTCTCGACGCAAAGGAAAGAATAACGTCGACTATCTCTTCTATCTGGCCCACGGTATATATTGCTAGGATTGGATGTTGGGCTGGATATGCCGATCAGCGTCGAGTTTCGAAGCTCGCGCCATTTTCAATCTCTCACCGGCCGTTGGACAGATGTACTCCCTTCCACGGATTACGAGCGGTTCCCAATCAACAATTAGTTCCGGTAGACGACTCTTAGCACTTTGGGAACCATGACGATTGGACTGTTCCATCGGGCAACTGGGATTTTCGGGTCCGTGCGCGGCAACGATTGTTTGACTAAACGAAAAGCCAGTAGTACGGAATATTCCTTATGTGAAGGGTGAGAGATTGGGTGTAAATTCACTCTCTGAAAACGGTTATGTTTGGTTATGTCTAGGTGTCGGTGAAGACTACAATGACTCACTTCAGGGATCTGTTGTTCTAGATTCGAACTAGCGCAGGGACAAATATTGATTTGAAGCCGTAAGTCTCAAGGGGGTATCTCAAGAACTTGAGGATAGCATGGCCCAGTTTCCTGAGACTATTAGAAGCCTCTGTCGCTCGTGTAGTACCCAGAGACCGAATGTTTAGAGACGGATGGCGTACGGCGCCTCGTCCTGGTCAAGAGCAACTGCGGTTGACCTCGACAAACTGTATGCCCAAGGCTAAACCTCCCCAGCTACTTCAATACTTACTATAATATTAATTACCTATTAAATTATACATTGGATTTCCGAGAACGGTAAATTTGCATCTTTTAACCGGCATCGTCAAATTTTGCGGATCGATACTACACCCGCCATACATATGGTCAATTCTCATCTGTATAGGTTTTCTACCTCCGTTTCCGATACGCATTTACTCTGAGATTTTTCTTGTTTATCGACTTCAATCAAAGTATCATTGGCCGTAAATTGCAAGAAGCGGGCGCGATCCTAAATGTACGCCGATATATATGGTAAGCAGGCGAACCCCTCTCCAGCCTGAGAAGAAAGTCCTGGTTGATAATGTTTAAGTTAAACGCGTGGTATCTGACCCGGTTGAAACGGCCTCCAGTTCTTCTTTTCTCACCGCCTTTGGACTCAAAGGCCAAGAAATGATACAAGCCAAAACTAATCGGGGTATGTATGGTCTTCATCTATTTTATTTAGGCATTGAATCTGTATTTGGTTTTAAAACGCCTTATAAAGCGCTGGCTCTAGGATCCTGACTTAGAAGTGTGGCCCCGCCAATATGTATCTGAGCCCCTCCACGTCGGAGCGAGACTCGCCGAATCCCGCTTCCCC
Organism: Tulasnella sp. 417; assembly: GCA_019633465.1. Taxonomy (NCBI): domain Eukaryota; kingdom Fungi; phylum Basidiomycota; class Agaricomycetes; order Cantharellales; family Tulasnellaceae; genus Tulasnella; species Tulasnella sp. 417. Next base: position 2,442 of record WSTY01000662.1, on the reverse strand, counting down.
GCTCTCTCCACCCGAGTTCTGAAAACCTCAACTAGCTACCTTCCACACTTCCCTTCGATGCTGTATTACATCTCTACCATTTTTCATATCTAGGGTGAGCTTGAACGGTAGTTAGGGGAGTGGGCAACGTAATTGAAGCCGGCCCACCTCAGCACGTTTCGGTGGAAGGTGCAGGAATCTTGCGACCTTCGATGTCTCCAGTTTCCCTAACAAAGTCCCTGAGAATATATCTCAAGTTTACACGAAGTAGTATTCTGAGCACTGCAGTGACAGTAAAGGGGTGGTAGGGCGATACGAGCAAACGGCACAGAAGCCATCTAGCCCCTGCCGCTGTTCTTCCGAAACACCCCGCTGATTGCGCCCATGCTTTCGGTCCTGCCGTCGTATTCCCGGGCCTTTGCCGATTCAACACATTCTCCGGATACTCCAGCAGTATAAAGGGGGGGTCATTCCGTGGTTCTCCGTCCCAGCATCGGCCAACCGAGCCCCTACGATCATTCCTTGTCCCTCACTTCAAGGTTGAATCCCCCCTCAGAATGAAGTTCTCTGCGCTCTCTCTCGCTTGCCTCATCTCCATTCCTTCATACATATCTGCTGCCATCATTCCTGACGTCCCTTCTCGCAAGGAAACGATCGCCAAGCGAGGCGGCGAAGTCAACTATCTCTCCAACTGCGTGATTACTAGAAACTTGTTTACGTACTCAACCTATCACGTATCCCACATTTTATGGTACGCAAACGTTGATAATTCCCTGAGCAACCAAAATGTGAGCGAACTTTGGGGCACATCCTAGCCAGTGGAGCGGTTGGGAAAGCTAATTCTTTTGTCGGGGCCGCAGGTGCCCAACTCGATTTCTAATGAATATAGGAATTGGGCTGCTGGAGGCAAGCCATCCTCTGATTAGAGTCTATTCGACATTTCGAGATCCTTTTACTTACTATCTAATAGGGGAATACCTTACCTGGGAGGGAAAACAGCAAGATATCTACTTCGCAGACTCGGGGGTGACGGTGCAGACGCACATCGACGGCGATGCACAAAGCCGAGCTTTCACTGCGTGGGCTGGATGGGCCCAGCGCACTTCAGACTGGAGATATTTCAATTGCTACAAGGTAATATTTTGGGTTTTAAATGGTGCTTCTGATGTAAAATGGCTCATGACTTGGATAATTAAAGGATAGCGGTCGTCGGCTCTACGGCGAGGTTGGTGGGGATTCCGATGGGCCTTACACGATGGAATGCTATGCAATCTACTGGTGTGTCTGAGAAGTCTAGGAATGGAATTTTCTGTGTTTGCGTTGATCCAGAATGATTCAAGAACGGCACGGTGCCGTTGGATAAAATTCCGCCGTTGTTTATGAGCTATCTCCCTTCGATTCTTTCTAGGTATCCCTTACCTGATATCACACTATACGTTGAGATAATGCTGAGTTCGTAGTTGCTATAATAAGTAGCGTATTGCATATACGAACAACGTCTACGTTACCGTTTGAAACAGCTGGGATGATGCTTGACATGCTCGAATTCCCGTCAGTTGGGTCTAAGGGCTAGCATATAATCATGAGGGCCAGAATAAATTCCTTTGAACTTCCAAAATTATACGAGGCGATCATAACCAAGGGTTCGGCACGACTACGTTGCTCATCTGCCGGGACCTCCGCTGAGTTCAATAAGCTCGTTGCTTTGGTGCTCTTCAATCATATAATTTTCTACACAACGATCTAATGGCTTATAAAAGTGGAAAGTTGAAAGACTAACCGCCCTGCGCTTATGAGGCCAAAAGGACAGTTCTAGTAGGGACGGTATACCTCGTGATCGAACCTTTGCGCCGCCCACATCGAGTCAAATAGAGTCTTTCCCCCACGATATTATTCAATCCTTTACAGCTTGTCATCTAGACCTTTCGGAGAATCTCCGTTTAACAAGATTACTGTCTTGCTTGAACCAATCCGCTCCGCGTACGTCATCAGTGCAAACTCATTGCCTGTCCCGGCAATCATATCCTTTGTGGTATCTATTTCCAGCCATTGAAGAGAGAGAAGAGGCTTTATTGAGGGGACCGCTGCTGCCACACTTTCTCGACTGGGTGGTTTTTGAATGTCGTTCTCGACGTCCAGAACTAAACGCGTGAGCCGGGGGAACAGATTCGAATCTTGAAAGGACTCGAGAGATCTCAAGGCAATAAAATTCGATGGACAGAGCATGAGTGACTCCAGATTTGGCCAGGCGTTGCTTAGTTCTTGAAGGAAATCCGGGCTTAGGACCCATGGTGATCCTTGAGGATGCTGACAGGAAGATTCGATGGAGAGTTTGACGAGGTTAGGTAGATTGAAAAGGGCTCTCAAGACACCCATGGGAGTCGGAAGCCATGCATTATGTCCTAGTCTCAGCTTGCGGAGGGTCGGGAAGGCCGGCCCAATTCCCTCTGCGAATGAGATCAT